>PTRB01000137.1:0-81485 GCA_025094155.1 Lichtheimia hyalospora FSU 10163
CTCTGAAGGCATGGAGAGAAGAGTCATACTTGACAGCAGCACCAGAAGTCATCATCATACGTCTACGAACGGTATCGATGGGGTAGGAAGCAAGACCAGCACCAGTGGTAACAGCCCAACCAAGCAAGAAAGAAGCCAAGAAGTTCTTTTGGAGGTTCTCAGGAAGAGCAGGCTTGAGCGAATCGTACATACCGAAGTAAAGACCACGGTAGACAATGATACCAACACAAGAGATGGTGAAACCACGGTACAAACCAGCAATACCATCAGACTTCAAGGTCTTGCGGTAAACATCAACAAGACCGTTGAATTGACGGTCTCCACCACCCTTGGCAGCCTTGGCATCGTTAGCAAGACGAGTACGAGCATAATCAAGGGAGTAGACGAAGAAAAGAGAAGAAGCACCAGCAGCACCACCTATTTGAAAAAGATTCAAAATTTAGCTTACACTGTGTTCCTTATTTTTTCACTCCGATGCATGTGTATGTATGTAAACAAATAACTTACCAGAAGCCAAGTTACCAGCGAACCAAGCCCAGTAGCCATCCTTCTTCTTGTCCTTGTTGAACATACGCTTGAACTTATCCTTGAAAGCAAAGTTCAAAGCTTGGGTAGGGAAGTAACGGATGATGTTGGCAGTGTTACCACGCCAGAAGGAAACAACACCTTCATCCTTCATGGTACGGGCAAAGCAGTCGCCAATACCCTTGTAAGGAGTAGCAAGACGACCTTGCTTGATCATCTCATCTTGGTTTTGGATCAAGAGCTTGATACGCTCAATGGGGGCAGCAGCAGTCTTGGAGACGGCAGCAGAGACACCACCCATAAGGAAATCCTATCATGTAGATGTTGTTGGTTGGTACATGATATTGCTGATAACGATGTTGTGTATGTGTATATAACCACTTACGATAACGAATTGGTTCTGGGACTTTTCGGCCATTTCTGTATAGAGAGGGGTTAAGGAAAAAAGGGAAGAACAAACAAGTTGCCGAAGCTCACGTTCTTAAACGATAAATTTTTTCTCGGTCAGATTCGTTTACTATTGGATGTTGTAGTCAGGGGTCAGGTCCGCCCTGGCAATGTCATCCGTGACGTTTGTAACAATTTACTCATATAACATGTGCCACACAGGTACCATACGCTTTCTTTTTTTGTTGGGTAATCATCAGTTACTGCTTTTGTGTGCGTACAGCCCCATCCTTGGCTTCACTACTCGCACTAGGACGATATTGGCTTTTCACCCCTGAAAAGTGCAGACATGACCCCTTGTGCCTTAGCAACTCTTTCTTGTTGCAATGGTGCCACTGATTATTGTATTGGATAAAATAGCTTGCATAACATATTACAACTCCTCTCTTCAATTATCCACATTCTTTCCTCGTTAACTCTACATCAATAACGCATTGGGATGTTATAGTATCATGCTTTATAATAAGGATACTGCTTTAGCTGCTGACTTGCATTTAGCTTATCTGCATAAAAGTAGGGAGGCACGTGCATAATGTCAGTATCACACACCTTATCTTCCATGTCTGTAAATTACGCTGTACCAAGTGATTATAGATATTTCCTTCATAGATGATATATTACCTCCTGATTGTGTGTTCACAAATAGCGACAACCATATCGAATCTACCGTAGCATAATAGCGACTATCATCAGGCTCGTAATACGTAAGCGTTAACCCCACGGGGTAACGTATCTCAACAACATGTTTGATTATGCATCACTTTCAAATCCAATGACTGTGTATGACATTAAGTATTGGCTATTGATCCACATTGTGTGAGCAGATACCGACAACCTAATCAGTAACAACAAGCTCACTTTGACATTGACATGAGGAATAACTGGAAAATCTTGGGCGTTCGTGATAGGTCATTTGAATTGCTTGATCTACTGAGAAATGTAGGTGAAAGTGGAAATGAAATGAAGAATACAATCTCGCATGTTACCACCGTACACGATGATGAGAACAGTGAACAATGTGAAGTTTTGCGTCTGCTTCCACAAAAGCATTTACCAGCTTTTGAGAATGTGATGGTAGGTAATGTCGCATCAAATAAAAAAAACGCACATTGAGCACGGCATGATAAACAACATAAAGAGATTATGATTCTTGTCGACAAACAATTAAAGACCATATCTTAATCATCATGGAACTTTCACGTAAGAGCGTTAGTGCAGTATTTCATTGTCCCAATAACATCCAGCTGATCACTGGTTATATGATGGTCAAATCCATTATCGAGATTGATCCAAATAGTACTCATGCGATAGGATGCAATTTTATCCTACTGAACGATGAGCTTTTACAATGCATTGATGTAGATGTTTTTCAAATGAATAATGAATACCATCCTATTATAATGGGACCTTTTAATAATGATAAGAAATAAGATAATTCGACATTAGCTGTAGCATTGATTTATGCAATCAATACGCAATGCCGAGATCGTTGTGCATATTGCAGTATTTGGAATGATGGAGTGCGTGACGATGTAAGAGCAGCACCAAAAGCGACCGCAATTATTTATCAATGTGTCGAATGGCCAATTCATGTTTGCTCTTGGGAGGTACATTTCGACATAAGGTGTTCATTATTGTTGGTATTGGAACCGAAACAGTTTATGAGCTACTATGATAACAACTGAATATGAGATGGTCTGATGCTCAAATATAGTAACAAACACAGGATACCAGCAAAGCACAGCTTCTCTTTGGTCAACGTAAGCTATCATGCTTAGCATCGCCTTGGGAAATGATGATAATTATGCTCAATATACCCAAGGACATCATTGCGTGGTTGATTAGGAGTTTTCAAGATTGGCACAACCAAATAAGGCAAAGATGCTGGATTTCCGCATCAAATACGCAAGAGGAAGTTCATCGTCAGAGATTATAAAGAACACTTTATACTATCGTTGTGGGTAATGATGATTATTGCATTGGTCAGTATTGGTTCTTTGTAAACAGGTATTTAATAACAACAATGAATTCATATGGGCACATCCCATTGGTCACACATTGGTTGTACAAATTCGGTACTGGAGCGGCATAAGGGTACGTGTGTTGCGCACAGACCAGGTGGATGCTGTTTTCGCAAACGTAAGATTGTGTATAGCTTATATTATGAGGGTTATTCACTATTGATATATGAAACTGCAATTCACTTTATTGTCTCAAAGTGTCTAGGGTGTTGCTGATATGCATATTCACTACTAGCGGGGTGGCAGTGAATCGAGAGTGCATAAAATGAAGGAGGGGGACAGCAACAAGAAAAAAAAGCACCTCTTTTCTTGCTCTTTCTCCACTCCAATTTCACAAAGGTAAGATCAACTCCATTGACAAACTACAATGCACTCAATGTCTTCAATGTACAGCGTCAATGGAGCGAACAGGTCTCACGATCCATGGTCAATGGCGACGCTTCTTTCGAATCGCATGTGACAACAAGAACGCGAGATCTGCCAATGACTCGAGCTTCATTTCATACAGCGGGTACGTTCAATCGTTGCACTTGTTTTATTCTTCAAGTTCGCCAATGTGTCATTAAAGGTTCATTTGCAGGTTGCTGTTCTCGCGTTTATACAAGAACCAAGGGTAGACTTATGTGCTCTTTGTCCTCGTTGCCAATAAGGAAGGAGTCCATCATAACTCTTTATTGTTATCTTTACGTATGTTAATAAGGGTCATATGGTATGCTTGATTTTTATCTTACAGTGCGTTTATTGTAGGTTGAGTATATTGAAATTGGAACAATGGCAGCTGCAAGGCATTGATCTCAAGCAAAAAAGTCGTACAACAGTGGTTCATGATATTGGGTACGTAACGCATTGAATCTACAAAGCATATATGGTTCATTAATGAACCTTACAATGAAACAGCAGCAGCAGCAGCAGCAGCACAAGGTCCATGGCATAGAGATCGAGTTGGTTCAGGCAAAGAACGAAGTTGAGCAATCTGGCAAAGGTAAAAGTTCTCAGTCAATGATTATTGCATGCAATTGTGCTCATACAAGTGACATTAGGATCTGGAAGGCTTTGGCTTGGTTATACTATTATTGGTTGTACGTCGAGGATGTCATTGTATCAATCTGTATTGCCTAAAGGGAGACGCAGCGTTCCCCAGTGCTTTAGCACCCAGTGCTTTAGCACCCAGTGCTTTAGCACCCAGTGCTTTAGTACCAAATGCGATCAAGTTGTGAGGCTTAATTTATTAAGTCATTCAAAAATGCAACCTCTGTAGCGTTTGAACACGCGGATCCACGGTATATGGAACCGAGGCTGACTGGTGAGGGGCTCATGTATTTGGGTCACCTGTAATCTGGTAAATCGGGACCATGCTAGTAGGCGGTATGGATTGGTACATTTGGCACTCCTTTCTATCACTTGTTATTACACTGGTCATACAAGCATTGTTCCAATGGATTCAATGGCATCTGCTGGTGTGTTACTTCAAGCACTTTTGTGATCATCAAAATTCAGTATCATTTTAATGCATTTTGGGTGTGTTTTTTAGAGGAAACAATGCAAGCAACACGTGTTTATTGTCACGACATGTTCAATCACTCCACTATCAGCAAAGATAAGCATCATTCAATTGGTACATATGAAAACATGATCGCTGATCAACATGTATCTTCTCTGGAAGTTCCATCTTGCAGCAAGCTAATTCCCTTTGGGGTGTGTCTCGTGTATTCCGTGGAGCTCATAGCGGGAATTGTCGAAGCTACTGTGAAAACAACTACCAGCACTAGGCCTTTAGATGGTTCCGTGCAACAAGGAAGCGACTTGGTGGTATCACGATATTCGAAGATTTATGGCTGTGATTGTCAAATACATTTCAATGCTCTGGATAACAGCTATCAGGAACTCGCGTCTTTTATTGGTGGACCATCACAGCAACTGGTGGCGTCATTGGAGCCATACCAATCTTCCTCCTTGTGGATATCAATTCTTCAAGTACCTGTACGGATGCCTTGGATGTTCTCTCATATGTCAATATCTTCGTGTGTACTATTTGGCCAAGACCTGGATTATTTGTGCCTGCGCTATTTGTGATGCATGATGTGTCTCTGACGCCAACCAAAAAGGTCGCTTGATGGCAGCAACTACTGATATGGCGAATACTTTATTTGCTATGGGTAGAATGGGATGGTGCTTTGCTCTATGGTGAAGGATCGTTGGCAGCATGATTTACGTGCGACAGTGTGGTCTGCCCTATCTAGACCCTATCATTTGCATTTGTGGATTACTGCCTTAGCCATTGGAAGTGAGCCTGTCATCGGTAACCTGGTTAGATTGGGTATCATGTATTGCAAGTAGTGGGAGGTAGTAGGAGGAGTTGTTGACGTTATACACTCTTATGGATGAGTCGGCCACTGTGGGCTTGGGATGCTTCTGTGTCCTTTTATCAGACCGAACAAGTACGGCCCATTCGAGTGTAGCACCTAGAATAGTTTTCTTTTAATGTTCGTCCTTAATGCCATATAAAACCATGACGCATTAATATTTGACATATATCAAAGTGTGATACCGTGCAATCAAGAAAGAACAATGTATCTCAAGCGATAACTCTTGTTATGCAGGGATTGACAACATGATCTGTTATCCTTAAGAGCGAGCGATACAACTCATCCATTTGTACAATGTATCAATCATATATATCCTTCCCCTTCCCCTAGTGTAAAGAAGCATGCACAATAAAATACCGCATTAAGGAGGATGCTCATATAATATTTGAACATGACATATGGTATGCTGCAATGTCAATGTAGCAGCAACACTCGAGGAAGAACAATGAGCATGAAATATAAGAGTATAAAGCGCAATTCACGATTACATTAACGTTGATGCACGCTTCGTATCGAGATAAGGATATGGATGGCAGTTGTTGACATTGCTGGTGTGTCGCGTAAATGGATGACATTGATTGTCTTGAGTATCAATATTAGCTCTTTGTATACAAGCATGCAATGATGAAACTCACTATGTATTTACGTCGACAAGCTCAATTTCTCATTCAGAGTAACGAGTTCTCCCCAGACAATGACACAATCCTACCCTCCCAATCCGCACGACATGCATATATATTTGCACATCCACATGATCCCCACACTTACGCACGAAGTAAGCATGTACATATACATGCCAAGGAAGTTCTAAAGTCATTTTTGAAGGCGTCAGCTTGTCATGGGATATGGGAGAACCTTTGCTTTACTTAACAGCAGCTGCAGTTAGTCCTAGCCATATCTCTGAGCTCAGGGAATTAAACAGTCAACACCAATACGATCCCCTCTCCTTGTCAAATAAACAGTGTACCCACTGACAACATAAGCGAGGGGGGAGGATATCACATTCCACCAAACGGCTCTTGATACATAATGACTATGTTCATTCATGCATAGCCGGGTCATGAGATATCCAAATACTGTAAGGGGTCAATCATAACAATCCTTCCCTAACAATGAAAGTTGTCAACAAAGAACAACTATCTCGATATTTCTTTATGATTTTCAGAAGAAAATTGTCACTGCTAAGCTAACTGTTGGATACGAGCACTTCTGTCAACAAAAACGGAACATCGTATAGGAAGGAAATAAGAAACTGGTTCAAGTACTATTTGGCTATTCTTAAAAGTCGAGTTCCCCTCAACAATACACATCCCTTTTGGTAACAAAGAAGATATGACTACCAAAACCACAAAATCCTCTTGACAAAATCCGCATTGCGTGTCGTCTTTGATGACGCCCGCTATTTCCCCCCCCATCTTGAAGTTTGCCACCACCACTCAGTTTTTCCTTTAGATCTATGTAACGTTTCAAGCTTATAAACTATGAAAATGTCATCAATGAAGGAATATTCTTATTCAAAGTGACACTGTTTGTGCTTGATTTTTATCCGCTGTTGCTATGGAGAAAGAAGCTTTTTGACACTGATCTTGTAGCGTTACGCATATGCCAGCATGACAGCTGCTTGGTGATGTGCCTAGGATGATGTGTATAGGCCATGCTTCTATTCATGCACACCCATGTGGCTAGTTTTGCATATGGATCAAATATTCATGTCAATGACACGAGGGCGATCACTGTACAAACAAACAATGTGATCTAGATCCACCTGCTGATCATCATTTGTTCACGCGACATGACCATGACCACCACTTGGAACACAACGATGATGATATTGCATACTGCATCTACACCCCTTTAATGATAACTGAATGTCGTGTTGATATAATGCTGCTATGCGCGGGATGGTTAATAAGCAATGCAATCCAGCACCAGCTGCAGCATGTGATTCATGCAGCCACCTAAACGAATGTTGACGATAAGAAAGGGCAAGGGGTTGTACAACAAAAGTATAGAGTAGATCGTGTAACAACGTAATACTAAAGGCGGTATCGGAAACGGATAGCTTTATCCGATGCTACGATGAATGATCCACTTTACCACGCAAAATGCAACTTGATGCAAGGGCATCCATGATCGCTAGGTTTAAAATAGAATGGCATGTCATGGATACATGGATTTTAGGTAAAAACAACCAGGTAGGATGGGGTTCTTGGCTTGTGTCCAATATGGCAACAAGCAATGCACGATAACGTGAGCGATAAAAACCCGACATATTGGATCAAGTGTAACCTACAGTGCCAATGCAACATACCATCCACTACCATTCTATGCGTTCCTCTTGGGTCGATGGTGATTCTAAAGGATGTTTTGGGTACATACTTTATCCGACAACAAGGAATGACGCTCATCAGGGTCCATCTACCAGCCACGGTGTGTAATGTTGTTGTGTGTCAAGGAATTCTTTCCAGCCACTTTGAGTTGAATTTTCAATTGGACCAAGATACAGGGGAGAACGTGCATCTGTCGATGAATTCATTACTTTTGCACAATCCATGTGAGTATGTGCACAAGCGTAATAGCAAGGCTTGAATGAATGGATGGATGGTACCCCACCCCCAACTTTCCGTTTTCGGTATGTGGTGTGATGAAGCAATGTTGGGTAATCGAGAAGAACGTCGTGCAACACTAAAATAGAAAAATGGAATCATCACGATTGTAATAATCTGTGTGACGCATTGTGATAAAGTAGCACATCTCTTTTTTAATTCCGTTCACTCGGAAGATGTATAAAGTGATAAACGTGTATGTTTCCTTTCAAATGGCATACCCGTTGACACACGAGAAATAGTATCATCCGATTTAGTTTTTTTCAGCATCCCACATGCTAGATTCAATGTTTGTGTGTGCGTGAATAAAACCGAGATTTAGATATCAGAATAGCATCGCCGAGAAACATGTCGATCTTTGCCATATTTTGACAGATGAGATAATATGACAATGCCTTTATGGAGAACAAGATGAGGAGTTGAAGAAAAAAAGATCCAAGCAGCATTAAGGTTTCTCAAAAGTGGGGGGAGAGAAAGAAAGAGAGAGAGAAAGGAAAAGGTAACATTGCCATCGTTGTTAGTTTACATTTCCTCCAACAACCTGTTGTGTGTTAAATGAGTGCTTGTTGTATGCATTACATGCACTCTGCATGTGGCACATACTACGACTGGCAAGTGTACTAGTTATGCATCGATCAAAAAAAGGGGGGAAAGCGGCGGCCAAGGAGTGTACGTGTGTGGGAAGATAAAGATGTGCATGCATTTGATGATGGCGTCAGTATCAAAGGGGATGTTTGCAACGATGAAAATGGAGCCGAATCACCGGATGATGTATTATTGTCATGATATAAAGTTACAAACACATCAGTGTACATCCATTCTTATGATCATCATCAAGGGTAAAGAGACGAAATGCCATAGAAAAGGGAAAAGACATCTCGGATGTAAGTACCGTGTATGGAAATTGATGATGACGGATGCATGCACCTCCAACTCTCGTCTGAGCACACACTTGAGGATTTGCCATTTCGTTGTCGATACACCGAGTCAAGTCTTTTTCATTTTTTCTTTTGCATGATGCATTTGCATCTATCAAAAAGGTGCATGTATCCTTATATTTAATGATATATATGTGTGACACATTAGCTAGAATATATGTATGCTGATCGGGCTATAATCGACCCACTTGTATATCAAGGGGAAGAGGACACATGTGGATGATAAAAAGCAGGCTGAGGTGTATAACCATGTTCATGATCTTTTGTAATAACTAAAGCAATCACAGTCACCACGCGTTTTCTTCATCCCGTACCACCGGGACCATCTGATGTCATATATGAAGAGATAGGGATTGGATTGTGTATGAAAAAGGGAAAAGTCATGGTAATGTTGATCATTAAGATATGGATGGGGTTTGGGGTAGGATAGAAGATTTGCATGAACGAAAGAGAACAAGATACACATACATCTTATGACATTGAGGAGGTTTGGGGGAAGGAAAGGGGTGGGGGAGGAAAGAATAATGTAATAACATAGTAGCAGCAGTAGTAGTAGTATTATGAATCAATACTCGCCTGATGTGCTGTTGCACACACAACAGGAATTTCTCGAAATCCAAGATAAAAAAACAATTTATTGTCATGTTTCTCAGGGTTGTACGAACCTCGGGCTTTACTGCCAGAGATATCGGATATGAGGAAAGGCATCAATCCGACGATGATATGCATTAATGTTATAATCGGAGGAAATATAATAGCGCGTGTAAATAAGAAAAAGAGTATTATTTGTATATATGCAAATGAGACACACAACACATGGAAGCAAGAAGGTTTCGGAGAGGCACAGCATGTTTATCTTTTTCATCTGGATAATGAGAATGTGGATCCCTTTGTGTTGGCAGGCGGGATAGAACATGGCACTGTTAGCAAAGCAGATTCTTAGAATTTTTATACCTTCTTTACCTTTCTCACGTTTTCACTCTCCCTTCTCCTCCTTGTTTTATCCACTAAGCTACTTTTTCTTTTTCTTTTATCCCATTTGCTCCTCGTAGTATGGCGAGCTATGAGGCCGATTGTGAAGATCTGTCAGGCGATGAGTCTTGGGAGACCGACAACAGCTTTCTCAGCAACCGACCTACACCTTATGCTTTCAATGACGCATTTCATGTTGCAGGAACAGTAGCAACACCAGTATTGCCACCAACAACAACACCCATGCACACCATTGACGAACTGGAGCCTGCCGACGATCCTTCTGCATACAGTGACGGTTCCGAATATTCACTTGACTACGAGTATTTGGGTCCGCGTAATCCCAATTATCGTCCTCGAGATGATGCTGACAGTGATGCGTCCGAGTTGTCTGATGCCGATCTGAATATGCAAGAAGCTGATAATGATGAAACTACGGTTACTACAGCAACAGCAGCAACTACAGCAACCACAGCGGGGTTTGACATGTGGGACGAAGATCCATACAGCACCAACGATTATACATGGGAATCCAATGATATGCGATTGACATGGTTTATTAAAGCTCGCAAGACACAGTTGGCACAATTGGATGCAATGGCACCATGGCATCGCACGAGTTTTTGGCGAAAGGAGAAAGGATGGCCACGTCAACTCCCATCTTCATGTTCAACTACCAACCATGATCAATCAGCAAATGCATTATGCCTTGTTCTTGGCAATTATGGTCTTTCTGAACAACTCTATGCTATATATCGCAATCGTATATTGGAATGTGGTCGACCTACTGTTATGGATACAAGACGACAGCAGCACCAGCATCAACATCCTTTCAATCATCGAGGAGCAATTGGAGGAGGATCTTTGATGGGAGAACAACGATCTAAACAAGATCCTTTGACATGGATCGACAGTGATCAGCGTTCCTCCTCTTCTTCGGTTAGGATTCAAGGATCAGCCATGATGGATGGAAAAAGCAACAATAACAACACGAGCAGTAGTAGTAGCAGTAGTAGTAACAGTGGCAGCCATCAGCAATATCCTACAACTACTATTACAAATCAACATGAAGGTGGATCCGATGACAATAGTAATAGTGGTACAAGCTCCAATGGCAGCAAGTTTTGTGAAACGCACTTGTCAGTCTCCTTACGCCGGTCATCTACATCCGATCATCCGAACTACAACCACATGCTATCGTCCTCCTCATCTTGCGGGGATAGTAACAACAACCATGATCATGCGAATATGGGGATCATTTCCAAATTTGTTCCATTCACCAAATACATTCGACGAGCTGATTTCCCACCCGTATTTCGACAAGATTCATATATGGCACTCGAATTTGAACCTCTATGTCTTGCACAGAAATATGGATACATGGCCATTGGGGGATTAGAAGGAGAATTTGAATTATATTGTTGTCATGACCAAGAGCATCCTCCACGCAAGATTTGGGGTACAAAGTTCAAGAGCAAGAACAATGTTCAATTGATGACCAATTCTGTACAAATTGTACGATTATCACGACTCGATCAACCCAATGTTTATGATCATATGTTGATTGTATGCATGAATGAAGCCGGTGTATTGTTATATCGATTACCACCTCATCATGATTGTCTTGAACAACAACATCATCATCAACAGGTGGTTCAATTATATACACATTTGAGATCATTCGACAATGTACCTATCAACGATGCCAAAATCAGCTTTGATCAACGACGAATGGTGTGCGTAGGCGATGATCGCTATGTATTCTTATTTGATTTGGTTCATGATACAACAACAGGTTCAGTGGTGTTTACCAATCAACGCAAACTTGTGGTGCCCGTGCACAGGTTGCAGGGTGGAGGAGGAGCAGGAAATGATCCGGCTGGCGAGATGCCCTACTCTTCTCAATATGTGTCATGGAGTCAATCATTAAGGCATTTCGCACATACTTCAGATACCCACAATCATGTCCTTGTTTGGCGAGCAGAGACACAACAAGTCTTGTATTCCATCGATGCTGCTGGATATACTTACGCCATTGCATTTCATCCACGCCTTGAAGGCGTGCTCGCTTTCACCAATCGATATGGTTATCTACACACGATCAATCTTGAAGAAGCTATTCTCGCTACAACATCATCTATACATCAACATCATAACCAACAAGTAGTCAATATTCTCGATTTGGATCACAACAACACCCAACCAATTTTAGCATTCAGTAACAATGACACCAATGAACAAGGAGAATGTTTAGCAGCTCATCAAGAAATTACCATGATTGCATTTCGTGGTGAACGAGATCGACGACTGCGAATATTAGCCAAGATTAATGGGATCCAATGGTCACGGGATGGCAAGTATCTCTATGTGGCTACCAAGAAACGGGTACTGGCATACGAATTTCTTATGACATCTCGCAGCGTAAGCAGTTTGGTGGAGTTGACTGGGGATAAAGTTCGAGAGATCTTTGAACGCTTTGACAGTGCTACCCGTGAACAAGATAATAACAAGCAACGTATCAACAACATGACTTCAAGGAAACGTAAGCGTATGGATAAGAAGAATATCTCTTCAAGGCCTTCCAAAGATCCAAAGATCAGGGCAACAGCTTGGTTTACCAAATGGTCACTTGTTCCACCTCATCTTCGACATACCGTTTTGAAAGAATCCAACCTGGCAAGCCATTGGTGAGTTTATCTTTCTCTTTTTCAAACACACACACACACATGCATCACTCCATTTCCTCTTTGTACATCTATCTATTGCTTTACTTTTTTTACCATCCAACACACCATCACACACACACAAGCATATCATCACGAACAAAATAACCATTATCATTTCTTTGTTAACCGCCGCTTGATCACACAGTTCCCATTCGCTCCCTATTCCTACTTCATGGCTCTTTTTCTTTCATAAAATACATCTTGTTTATATGTTTCCTCCTTTTCTTTTCTTTATCATCATCGCCCTGAATATATAAGTCCATTACTTTGTATATGAAAACTGTTACTTTATCAATGGGTTGATTTGGGGAATGCATGAAATGGGGGATGGGGTTTATTGGTAGTTGTTGTGGAATGACATATATATAATATTACTTTCCTCCCGAACTGTGGTCATCATCCATATCATCATCTTCATCGTCGAGGAAATCACTTTCTTCTGCAGATTCATACCAGCTAATAACAATGCAGGGTTAGCAATGAGCACAGCATGTCATTATAAAGAATTCACTTACAAGTTTTCGTCTTCTTCTATTTCTGCAGGTGCTGCCAACATGAAATCTTTTTCTGATTTGGGCATTTGGAATCCAGGAGGAATATCCTTCTTGGAAGCTTCTACCTGAGCTACAAATATAAAAACAGGTAAGCAACATTCTGCAGTCAAGTATCCGTTCATCTTACTTTTTACGATAGAGTCAAAGAGTTCTCGATTCTTTCGATAGGCCACCTAGTGATTTCAAGTTAGCATGGCATCATGCTGTTGAAAAGGAGTTGCTTACACCGGCATCGACATTGGCAGGGCTTGAACAGTTGGGATCGGCCAATAATGAAATGATTGAAACCAAGACACCTGATCATTGTTCCCATGTCAGCAAAATCATTCATTGTGATTGTTCCAATACACTTACTTTCCACTGACTATAAATCCATGCAGAAAATAGGATAAGTTAAATTCAATGGTGAGCGAGAGAGAGAGAGAGAGGGATTGCTTTTACCTGAGTTGGATTCCATCGTTCCTAATTCCCACCATTGTGTCTCAGTTTATGCAGGATATATCAATCACACTCTTTGTTCTTACCTCTGCCTTTTCACCGCTTACAGGATCATCACCGGGTGGATGCAAGATTGAGATGCAAAGTCGACCATCCGGATACACTATGTAGATTCATTAGTAATAAAGCATGATGATAATGATGATGCCATTTACCATTTGGATGATAAAACTCGCGATTGAATCGAAATGTAGGTGGATTAAAGGGATAATCTTCAGGGAATGACATGGTAGCCTAATAGTAATCCTTCGTCAAGATACTCTCCCTCATCTCTCTTTATATCATCCCTTGTCAACTTGCCTTGAAATAACCACCTTCATAGATCGTCTTTGGTGATCCAATAATGGCGACTTCCCTGACAAAGTTCCAATGTGAGCAATGGCTATTGTTGAATTGCAAATGTTCAAGAGTTGTACCATTCAAAGATGCTGTCATTTTTGAGATCGACGACGAATCCCGGCACTGGATTTTTTGTCAGTTCTAACAAGTAGAATATGTTGGTTGTATTAAGATAGAGTGTTTGCGTATGAGAATAAATGTGTGAATATCATCTTACCTTTGTATTGTCGTTGGAGAATACTGGCTGCAGATGACATTGGATGAAAAACAAATAGGAGATAATGATTTGGGAATAAGAGTGAAAAAGAGAAAGAAGGAAAAGGGGTTTGCTGTGATGATGATGTGATGGTCGAGAAAGGCAAGGCAAGTCTTGTGTGACGATGCCGAGTTGCTTGAATTGACTGGTAGCAGGCAATGATGGAATTGGCTCGCACGACTTGCCTATCTCAAACATTAAAGTCAGATGCATCAACCCGACCACCACCACCAACCACCATAATAATGGAGGGACAAGAGGAGGAACATTCCTTTACTAGATCATGTGATTCAAGGGGCAATTCTTTTCCATAGCAACCGATACATAGTATATGTAATAAATAAGAGAAAGAAAAAGAGAACAAAGTGTATATGGAAACGCCTTATACGCCCAATGATGTAGGGCGTATGCGGTGATCAAACGATTGGCTCGGGCTATCCAGTGACCTAAAACACCGTTTGATCCTGAACACACATACGCACACACACTCTCATATCCTCTTTCCGTGTCGTATACCAAAAAGAACAACCCCCACTTGCTACCCTTTTTCTTCTTTCTTGTATTTCTGACATCTCGTTTCCTCTTTACTTTTCATCGACATGGTAAGTCTCTCTTTTTGCTCTTGTCTTTCTTCCTTTTACTCATGGCTACTTATGCATTCCTTTTAGGCTGGAGCACTCGAAAACGCACAACAATTCGTTCCCAAGATTAGAGATCACGAACGCGAATCCGACTTTGGTACCATCTTTTCAGTCTCGGGTCCTGGTAATGCATTTCTTTCTTTCTCTCTACCCTTTTCACTGGGAAATGACGCTTTGACGCGTGCCCGTTACAACCAGGGGATTAAGGGGAAAAGTGTTTCGAGTGGTTGTACTAACTCTCATTCTTTGCTTGTAGTCGTCGTTGCCGATAACATGCGTGGTTCGGCCATGTACGAACTGGTAATGTATTCATTCATTCATCCTCTTTCTCTATCATGCTCACTCGTTTCATAGGTCCGTGTGGGTCATGATGAACTTATCGGTGAAGTCATTCGTATTGATGGCGAAAAATGTACCATCCAAGTTTACGAAGAAACTGGCAAGTGATCATCCTCTTGTATATAAACCATGTCAACTAACATTTCATTAGGTGGTTTAACTGTGGGTGATCCTGTATTGCGTTCTGGCAAGCCCTTGTCTGTGGAACTTGGTCCAGGTAACAAATAATAAAAGATGTATCAGAATGTTCTCTTACAAATGATACATCTAGGTCTCATGTCCAACATTTATGATGGTATTCAGCGTCCACTCAAGGTGAGTAAAAAGAATAGGGAATACTTTATACAATTCAACTCATGTCTTTATCATTATAGGCCATTCAAGATGTTTCAGACAGTATCTATATTCCCCGTGGTATTGCCACCCCTGCTTTGGATAAGCAACGTGCCTGGGACTTTGAACCTATCAACTTTAAGGTACATGCACACACACACACAATGGAATGTCTTTGCAGCATCTCATGATGATGATGATTATAGGTGGGCGATCACATCACTGGTGGCGATATCTATGGTACTGTTGTAGAAAACTCTCTCTTGTCCGATCACGCTATTATGCTTCCACCCAGTGCACGTGGTACTATTTCTTATCTTGCCCCCAAGGGCCAATATACCGTTGATGTAAGCAAAATGAGGAGAGATAGATCATCCAAGCACAAGTTTATTCATTGTTATTGTATAATAGGATGTTGTCCTTGAAGCCGAATTCGAGGGTGAAACTACAAAGTACACCATGAAACAACTTTGGGCTGTACGTTCTCCACGTCCTGTTGCTGAGAAGCTTTCTGCAAACTATCCCTTGCTCACTGGTCAACGTGTGTTGGATTCTCTCTTCCCGTAAGTATCATTCCATGGTCCTTTCTACATTTCACTCACAATGTACTTTATAGTTGTGTCCAAGGTGGTACCACTGCCATTCCTGGTGCTTTCGGTTGTGGCAAAACTGTCATTTCCCAATCGCTTTCCAAGTATTCCAACTCGGATATCATTATCTATGTCGGGTAAATATTGACTTTGACATTCTTCAAATCATGTATAACTCATATATCTCATAGATGTGGTGAACGTGGTAATGAAATGGCTGAAGTATTGATGGATTTCCCTGAATTGTCCATTGATGTCAAGGGTCGCCAAGAATCCATCATGAAGCGTACCACCCTTGTTGCCAACACTTCCAACATGCCTGTGGCTGCTCGTGAAGCTTCCATTTACACTGGTATCACTCTTTCTGAATACTTCCGTGATCAAGGCAAGAACGTTGCCATGATGGCTGATTCTACTTCGCGTTGGGCTGAAGCTTTGCGTGAAATTTCCGGTCGTTTGGCTGAAATGCCTGCTGGTAAGTAAACAACTCTATACTCATCACTGGATATCATGATATTGATTCAAGCCATTGAATAGATTCCGGTTATCCTGCTTACTTGGGTGCTCGTCTTGCCTCTTTCTACGAACGTGCTGGTAAGAGCACTTGTCTTGGTAACCCTGCTCGTGAAGGTAGTGTCACTGTGGTTGGCGCGTAAGTAAATCATATTATTGGGTTCATTGAGATGATATTCACTCACAATTGTATCAATAGTGTATCTCCTCCTGGTGGTGATTTCTCTGATCCCGTTACTGCATCCACTCTCAGTATCGTCCAAGTGTTTTGGGGTCTTGACAAGAAACTTGCTCAACGTAAACATTTCCCTTCGGTCAACTGGAATCTCAGTTACTCAAAGTACATGAAGGTGCTTGAGCCATTCTATGAACGTGCCGATCCCGAATACATTTCTTTGCGTGACCAGTGCAAGGAAATTCTGCAAATGGAGGAAAACTTGTCTGAAATTGTCCAGTTGGTTGGCAAGGTATGTAATCACGGGACTCTTGAATGTGATTCAATCACTCACATTGTTTCATTATATAGTCTGGTTTGAATGAAACTGACAAGGTTACCTTGGATGTTGCTACTCTTATCAAGGATGACTTTTTGCAACAAAACGGTTACAGTAACTACGATCGTTACTGTCCCTTCTACAAGACCACTTGGATGCTCCGTAACATGATTGGTTTCTACAAGCATGCCACTCATGTGGTTGAAGCTAGCAACAACCAGGTCACTTGGGCCAAGATTCGTGATTCCATGAGCGACGTCATGTACAAGCTCTCTTCCATGAAGTTTGAGGTATGTATTTATAGTGTATGCATGATGAAATGGATTGGATGATTAAGATCACTTGTCATAGGATCCTGCTGATGGTGAAGCTGCTCTCGTTGAAAAGTATACTGCTCTCAACAAGGAAATTGAAGCTCGATTCCGTGACATGGAACTTTAAGCTCGTGTTGATCATTCCCCCCATATGTTACTGTTTCCCTTCTCCTGTTAACTGGACCATTTATACGAGTCGCAATGTGTGTATAAAAGATGTTTCTTCATTTTGTATCAAAGTAAAAGAGCGACCATTTCTTACAAGGTGATTGATGCCTGATTTGGATTTGTAACAGAGGGAATAATAATTTATTCTATGCGGGCATACATGATTGATTGTTTTTATGCGATGCGGAGGGGAATGGAGGAGGAATAAATGGGGATGCGTTATGTATATGGGATTTAGATCTTTGCAACCATTAATTGTTGATCTTGCAGAGCGTGATGCCAAGTTTTAAGTTGTTCCAAGACGACAAAAGTGATGATAGTCTGAGGACCAAGACGAATAAATGCAGGTGTCCAGCCCTTGAAGAAGGATCGGATACCTTCCATTTTGTACATTTGAGACATGATGGTCATGGATGATAATCTACGATCCGAAGTACTTGCTGACATGATACGTGTTTTAATCACATCGACTGGAGAGCAAACCGTAGTTGCAACCAAGCCCTGCATGAATAAAATGTCATCACGATGAGTAATCAAGCTTTCGGGTGTTTGTGGATCCGGATCCGTTCCTCTTGTCCCACCCTATTTCCCCCACATTGTATTTCCTTTCCATCAACTTACCGCAAGTACACTTGCTGTGAAATGAGTTGTAAGACCATCTTTCATGGGAGTGTGTTGTAAAAGCAAATCCTTAAAGATATCATAAGAAACGCATTGGGAAGAAGTCATAAGGATAGCACGGTTGACATTGGGTCCCACACCGCGGAACAGCGCACTGACACCTTCTTCACGACTTATCCGCACAAGACCATCCAATGCATTCTTGTAATGACGGCGTTGTTGAGGTGGCAGCTGACCATCGTTTTGCATTCTGACATTGATAACATCACCGGGATTACCACATGCTCCACCTAGAGCACCAGCTGCACTCGAGCAAAGTAACAATTGCCATATACTAGGTGCTACATGACACCATATGCTTTCATATGAGCAAACACATGTCGAATAGATGTCATTGCATCATAATTCACTTACAAGATGAAGTGCTTTGCTTAAGCTTTTCATACACACCAAATCGTACAGTAGAATAAGTTGCTTGTCGAAGAATGCTTGCCGATAAACCGGCATACAACCGAAGTGGTCCTTCAGTGCGAGCAATCTTGATCATGGTGCCAAGCATACCCATGTTGGAATTGCCCTTCATGGTTTGCAATCGCACCTTTGTAAGATCGAGTGGGTGAACACAAGTGGCTGCTACGCACGAAGCAGCACCGCCAAACCAGAAAGGAGTGGATTTCTTTGTTGACATGGTTATTGTTGAATATTAAGTTGTCGTTGTTGTTTCGAAAATGAAAAGATAATCGTCGTCAATGGATACGACGAGATGATATGAATGTGCAGAGAGAGAGAAGGGAGGTGGATAATAATAAGGAATGAAAGGAAAAAAAGAATGATCTATATATAATAATGCAGCTGTCTCTTTCAGGTACATCCGATCGTTCATTGAGTCTTTTTGCTCCGTTCTATGGAAAAACTTTTTCCGATATAGCCCGTGTATATAGCCACCGGCAATCAACATTGGAAATACCCCACACCATGTGTTGTCCTTCTTATGACCTACTATTACTACTACTATCACTCTTATCCATTAAGTAAAAATAGCATAGGAATATATCATCATCATTATCTCTCCAAGTAGTATATGAGGAAATAAAAGAAGGGGGTCTTTTTGGATGCTGTAGATGCAATAGATTAGCCGCCTTTCTCCCCTTTGATCGACATGCACAAATGGAGCAAGCTGGTAAACAGCGGATAAGTTCGGATCCTTTGAATCAAACCGTGACTCAAAAGGACGAATCGGATTTCAATCTTTTCATTGGGTGAGATAAAACTGATCCCCTATCACTTTGACCAACACTTTCACTCACTTTGCTGTATCCGAGACATTTTTTGCGGGGTATTCAAAGACATTTGCATAATGATGCACATACCATGCAATCAATATACCTCAGCTACCCAGTACCATGTTGCTAAAGTTCAACTCTCTTGACTCGATTGCATGAATGGTGCAAATCAAAATCGTCCCTGATACCAACACACAAAGAGTGGATACTACATTAAAGATCATTCATGTCGTCATTGGCATACAAGCAAAGATAATATATACATGTTGCACCACCACCCATTACCCGATATATATCTTATACACCCCTTTTATCTATCAGCAACCAGCAAGTGGGGTATATATATGAAGCATCTTATCGATCCAGGATGCCATTGGCCATCTTTCTTTTTTCCCCACGGTTTTTCACAAACTTCTTATCTATGTCGTACCATTGAAAGTATGCACAAATGATGATTTATATCAGAAATAGGCGACTGTATGAAGCAAAGGGAATTTGGGATTCTTGGTTGAGAAACTATCTATGATTCCGCCTATTTCCGCATCCACGTCGGTAGCAGCTTCGATCTATATAAATGATGCACAATGAATTATAACGGAACATTCCATACATTGAATGACATCCAACTTACCATTTCAACGAGCTGCAGGATAGCTTTGCCTCCTTGTAATGCATCATCATGATTATCCTTGATCTCTACATTCAATACATGTGTGCTTGCATTATAGCCTTGTCCTCGATTGGATAAATCTTGATAAAGATGATAAGAGGGACATGCAATGAAAAAAAGGAACTCTTGTATTTACCTTCCACTACTGCGTCAAAACAGCGTTCTTCACATGTAATGATAACATCATAGACTTCGTGTGCTTCATGCCATCGTTGTGGTGCATCCTTGACTTTACGATTTCGATCTAGCATTGATAACAGACCATTCTGTGTATATCTATTGGATGATGGTTACTACTGCTACTGCTGCTAGTATATTCTCATATAGCCAAATGCTTACAGTTGTGGATCACGTTGTTTGAGCTCTTGATATACCCGGTCGTATGGTGTGCCAAATGGATAAATGTTGGGCTTGTCAATAGCAGGGCCTGGTAACCGTACCATACTGCCTGTGCCATACGATGACACATTGAAACCATGTTTGCTGGATCGATGCTTGTCAACTTGAATTCCATTGCGAACGTAACAAGTCATGTTGTACGCACCTTAATACATAATGCGCTTCCATGGATCGATTCTGGTTACTGGCGCAAATGACGGCGTATTTGACCATTGTGAGGGAAAAAAAAAGTAAGCGGTAAATGATAAAGATGTCTGCTGGCTTTTCACCCACCCCTTTGAAAGAAACATACGCAGGAATACTCCCACTTGGATATGCGTTTACATTGTTCATCATCTGGTGAGCTGTTGATGGTGGTGGTGCGTAGGCTGATATCTAAATCAACTGTACCTTGTCTCTTGAATAAACTTGACGCAATCACTTGCCTGCATTGTCCACTATGATATATATCTCAATAAATCAGTCTCTGAATATGAACATCTCTACCATGCCAACTGTCGTTATGCATCATACTTTATTCATAGTTACCAATGATTTGATGCTTTACCAATAAATGACTTTTAAACACAATCGCAAGTAAAAGAGTTCTTTGACCATGGATGCCTATACAAGATATGAGATTTGTACTACAATGCTTGCGGACGCATGGTTGCCTTTGGTCGCTTGGATCATGGAAACTGCTAGTTACATTATACGCATTGTGCTTTCGGGATCAATAATACCTAATAGAATTTGCAGAAAGGTAACTGATCATGCTCCAGCAGGATATAAGGGATCTAGTGTGAAAGGTACATATCATTGTACCTGGTACGTGAATTCAGTTCGCAACACACATATCGTGTCGGAAGCATACATGACTCTCAAAGCGGATTGTTAATAAACAATGAAGCAATGTAACATCTCATTGTTGTTGTAGATCATGCTGGTGTTGTCAACTGTTGATGTGTTATTGTGGTACGATACATAATATAATGTGATCCATCATTTTCTTCCTCCTATTCAACCCCACCATACTACAGATTGCTGATGGTAGAATACGCACTAGTAGTTGTTGTGGCTCCTGCATCAAAGTAGTAACGATATGACTTATCGCAGGAGAGTGTGTGTACGTGGCAAATTTATAATAATCAAAGCATGGCTCATGCGCACATTATTTGTGCATCACGATCCCAATATTCTCAAATGTTCTAGCATACTCTGAAAGACATATGCAATCGCGATTGAGCATCTTGGAATAAGTTGCTCTTGACACTTGATTAGTGATATGGAAGGAGTAAGGTGGATAATAGCACTCTCGGTTATGGTGATAGCTGGCTAACCACATTAGGATATCCACCGAGACACTACGACAGTACAAGTTTCTTTGATAACCGACGCACAGTCCATTGTTTATTGACACGAAATAACATAAGGAAAAAGGATACTCGATGACAACCTAGTGTGCGTGAGGAGACAACAACGGAAGAAAGAGAAATACGCTCCGAGAAAGTAGGTGCTAGTGATCGAAATCTGCATGACAAGGCCGTCAAAACCTGTCGAAACAAGATACATGTCAGTGCTGAAAGGGGATGAACAACAGTGAATGGTTGTCAGATCGAGTGCTTTTTTTTTCTCCTCAAGATTTCTCCCCCATCCCGTTGTCAATTATGATATCTTGTATACAAGTGTACAGTACACATAAAAGATATTGGTCCTGTCAAGGAGTGATGTGACGCTTTATCCCAACGCAGGGATAAGTCTTTTTTTTTCTTTCCTTCTAAGGAGAATTTCGGGTACACAAAGTCTTTAACACAAAGAAATGCCACTTTTGGGATGGAGGAAAGGGAGGTAAAGAGTGCAAGGCCATGTGTGGGAAATCCTACGATCATCACGCCTATATCCATGTCAAGGGGTAAAATGGTAGTGATATTTGCAGCAGCTGAAATGATCGAGCTGCATCAACAAGACAAAGAAATATGCATTGGATGAAAGTGTTAAAACGGCCATTCGCCAAATACTTCAATCATCTCTTTCATCTCTTATTATCCACATCGCCTTTCTCACTATTTATCGATATGCTGACAAGTACTCAACTCCAAGGTGTTGCACCCGCTGGCATTGCCAATATGAACACTAGCTTCAGGCTCAATATCAATCAGAGCTTGGAAAATCCACCTGTCAGGAAAGCGCAAGACGAGGCAAGTATACAAGATATATATCGTCATTTCAACATCATCTAATGCCCAATGACCCAAAAAGCAGATCCTTCTCGAGCCATATGAGTATCTTTGTGCCCATCCTGGCAAAGATGTCCGAACCAAGATGATTGCTGCATTCAATGTTTGGCTTCAAGTACCACAAGAAGAGCTACTTGCCATCACCAAAGTGATTGGAATGCTCCATAGTGCCAGTTTGCTGTAAGCGTTGTATCACTTTTATACAATCAAGTTATCATACTCACATGGTATTGTTGCTGCTGCTTATAGCATTGATGATGTTGAAGACGATTCTGTATTGCGTCGAGGTGTTCCTGCAGCTCATCATTTGTTTGGTTTGCCACAAACCATCAACTGTGCCAATTATGTTTACTTTTTGGCACTTGATGAACTTATCAAGCTCAAGAATCCAGAAATGGTCAAGATCTACACTGGTATGTGCTTTGATCAACATTGGCGAATACAGGCGATGATATTCATAATGCATGCTTTATTGTAGAGGAACTGGTCAATCTTCATCGTGGTCAAGGTAAGAAGTCAAGAAAAGGAAAAGAGCGAACAATGAATTTGTCGATTCACCCATATTGCCTTGTATAGGCATGGAGCTATATTGGCGTGACACAGCAACATGTCCCACGGAGGAAGAGTTTATTGAAATGGTTGACAACAGTATGTATGCATTACTCCTTGAATAATCCATCCCATTCATTCTTCTTGGATGTCATGTAGAAACCGGTGGTTTACTTCGTTTGGCCGTGAAACTTATGCAAGCTGCCAGCACATCCACGCAGTATGTGATTAGCAACAAAGGGATACACTACATCAGTTATTGACAATTGAATCATTAGGGATTATACTGGTTTGGTGAGCAAAATTGGCATCCACTTTCAAGTGCGTGATGACTACATGAATCTCCAGTCCCAGCAGGTATTTCTTTGTCCCTATCCCATTAGATCTCTCAGTTGAATTGACACAACAATACATATAGTATGCCGACAACAAAGGCTTTTGCGAAGACTTGACCGAAGGCAAATTCTCGTTCCCAATCATCCATTCAATTCGCACTGATCCCAACAACCGTCAGCTGCTGAATATTCTCAAGAAGCGCAGTGATTCTTTGGAGATCAAGCAATATGCCTTACAACTTCTTGAGCGTACTGGTACATTTGATTACTGCCGCAAGTTTTTGGCCAATATTGAAGTCGAAGCTCGAAAAGAAATCGAGCAGCTCGGTGGTAATGCTAAGCTGGAAAAGATCATGGATATGCTGAGCATCCCTGTATGAATTTGTACCTGATTCCTAATACCTGCCTTGACAACTCTCTATCTCCCTAGCTTCTAGTACTTCAAACGGGATCATCCTCTTTTATCGAATGTATATTTTTAAAACATTATACTATATGGTCACTAGCATGTTTGAGATCACGTATCGGCTATTGCTGTTTCGCAACAATGCCCTATGTGTGTGATGTTCATATATACCTTTTATTGTGTGTGTGCCACTGCCAAGCACCTTGAAACATGGGCTGCTTAAACATTTATAACGCACAAGTTGCTAGGATGCCGACAACAACATGCCAAACAGAAAACAACAAAAGGAGCGAGTAGCAGGAACAGCTGATGATCGCATACCATGGCACCTTGTCCTCCTTTTTGCCGGGGAACATCGGAAAATACAATGAACTGGTACCATCATCACCCGCGTAATAGTCTATATTAATGGCAGTGTGAATGATGATGCTGTGATAAATCAACGCAAGCGTTATTTCATGTATGTTGATGATGCTTGTTAAGGTTGAATACTCAAGGTTTCCATTTGTTCCGCGGAGCACGTATACAACACCCCATACCCAACACAGAGAGGGTTTTATTTGTAACCAAGAAAGGTTTGATGGAGGTGAGTTGGTGTGACACATCTAAAGGGAGGAGTGTGTGTGTGTTGTGTCTCATTGCCCCATTTTGTTGGGCAACCGCATCATGATTTTTATGACGGTTGCTATTTCGCATTCTTGATCAACACCATGTTGTTCCAATTTATAGGACGATAATATGTGTATGTAAAAGCATGTGTATATGCATAAAGTGAATAATGTTCCAGTCATGCGGTGACAACTACCAAAAGTGACGGGGGGATGGAGACAATCACGATAAGGTTTGCCAACAGGCGGGCGATGATGATGACTTTTCTCACACACGCGTCAACATGTAACGCCATTGGATATCTGCATCCAACATCAGCCATCCTTCATCATGACTATAAAAGAGCACCCTGAAGAACGAAATAACAGGTCTCTCAACATCTTGATAAGATAAGATCCTCCTCTCTCTCTTTTATTTTTTCTTACCATATCGACAGTTTTTCCTCTCTGCCAGTTTCTGGTGTGCCATCGTTTCTTTAAACACCATTTATGCATCATCTTTATCTTCATTACAACATGAACAACTCGTCGGCTTGCTCGTATTGTGGACATCAAGGCCACATTGCCTGGAACTGCCCCAAGCGACATCGTCCACGCTAATCATATATCACTTTCAGTTATCAAGCATATCCATTTGCATTGTCCCATACTTGCATGGTTTCTTTTTCTCTCTCTATTGACATGCTCATATCCCTGTTTTACGCATTCTCTTCTTGAAAATCAAAACACACCATTATTGCATCACACACATTATTCTTTTCATTTCCTTTGTATCATTATGCTATACATATACTATATCCTTGACAAAAGTTTTTTTATGTATTCCCAATTCTCTTTCCTTTACCTCTCTCACTCTCACTCTCACGTTCTCTGCTGTCACGACAAGTAAATCCGTGTATGCTTCATTATTGTCATTCACAAGAGGGAACAGAGTAATTAAAATGCCATTTTTCTTCTTTCATAATTGCTATTGAAACAGCTCATCTTTCTTGTTGACATGTTCGATTCGTGTATCTATCTGCCTGCTGCTTCCCACACCATCTTGGATGAAATGGATATGTGCTACTGTGAATTATAGATCCGCGTGACACCATCACGCCAAAGCGCTATCCTAACTATTTTACTGGATGTATGTGTGCGTCATTGTATCCACAATGACGATTCATTGCATAAAGTGTGAATGAATCTGTGTGTAATGTGCATTATTGTGTGCGGGGTATATGCAGTACGAGCGTTCTTTGTAAGCTCAAGTGACAAACTTGCATCAGTAGAAGCCTGGGAAAAAACGGGTGGTGGTTGTACTTTAGGCTGTCATCGCCACGCTTCATCTATATTACACAGCCTTGCGGATCTATAATGTCCAATTCATCAGGCACATGCCAAACCAAGATTAAACGACGACACAGCCGTTTGCATATTAAAATGCACAATGCACAGCACACACTATGAATGGCATGATCATTTCTTGTTCCAGTGGAAATACATAACTTTATCATCAGATCACTTTTGTTTTTAAAAACCATATTATGTACAAAGGAAAACTTTAATCATATTGCAAAAGCTACATATGCAGGTACTTGTTTCAGAAGGTAATATGGTAATGGGGTGGTAGTAAACCCCCGCGGCGAAGAATTCATGAGCACCGGTTTCAATTTCCCCATCACTATCTATCATTGTTTCAAACAAGTCACTCTTTTTCTACCATCATGATCGACAGGTACACAAACGAAAGCATGTTGCTACTGGCAAGTGATGTGGCCAATGCTGATTGTTGTTGCCATGGGGTGATGTAGCACGAGCTCATTAATAAGGATCACACCATCATTGTTTAGGTCAGGAAGTTCTTTTAATAGAAGTCAATTATAACATGTCATGCAGTGCTTTTTTTAATTGCTTTTCTCCTTTTTCAAGTAGAACATGGTAATGAGAAAGGTGTGATATGGGCGTATTTTGATTTGTCGGCTGATGGATATCAGATTCTGATATATGTGCGCCGCCACACATGAAGGCAGTCAAATGAAGTGAGGGAAAGGATCAAAGCGCGACTCGGTCTAGTGTCACCGTTTCATGCGAAACATCCACGTGGGCATCACGGATAAACTCTAAAGAATGGGCATGTGCAACTTGAAGCCTGTGCTGATATTTGGATTGGATCATGGCTACTGGATTGGCAATTGTCAACTCCTTTGGATAAGTGAAGCTAAGTAACATCCATTGGTGATTTGGATGAATGATCCATACACGCACCAAACAAAGGGGTCGGTCGCCAAGACAGTTGGGTCGGACTTGCCATGGATCCCATTCACAATCAAGATTCTTGTCGGTTGTTTCATTTGGATCCTCATCATGGGAACAGTAAATGATCGGATATTCGAGTAGCCACCCAGTCAAGGCTACCATATAATATGGTACCATTTTAGAAAGGAAAAGGGGATTGTCTTGTTGGTTCAGAAAAGGCAAGAGGCGTTGCTGCAACCAATTTATCAATACTGGTGGTGGAGATGATCTCTATAAGCACACATACACTACATCAGTATCCTTTAAGGGGAAAGAAGAGAGGATATCAAAGGCGGGGGGTTGTGGAAGAGGAGAAATAGAAAGAACAAGTGATAAGGAATTGTGAGAAACACGGGGGACAAGTTTACCTTGATTGGAGGACCTTGCTTTCCTCGTATATCGATATAATCCCATTGCTCTGGCTTATTCAATGTTGTATCCAAATGATTTTGTAGTATCTCACGGTGACAAATAAAAGTATAGTCTTGATCAAATTGAAGAAGGACCAATGATTTGCATAATGGATGCTATACAAAGGGGAATGTGTTAGGGGGGAGATTATTGGGGGTTGAATGATTTTCAGGGCAATATGTCATATCATCCACTCATATGTACCTGACGCAGCTGGGTAACCAACGGGACAGCGCGATCTGAACCAACATTGCAAACATCAACGAGATGAGCAGCACTGAAACCAAAGTCAGAACCGAGACACACCAACCACAATAGTGTTCCCTGTGTCATAAACCAGAGACAGTATAAATGTTACTTCTTACCGTAGACCGATAGAAAGGCACGTGAGAGCTAGATGGAATAGTCTATTGTTAGCAAAAACGAAAAAGAGAAAACAAACGCGTGGTAGTAGTAGGAGGAGATAATGTTACCCTGAAGTAGGGAGTCAAATGCGGAAGGAGATAGCCTTGTGCCTTTGAAACAAGCCCTGAGCGTGTGACGAATATGATCCTCTAATGGGTTCACTGATATGATGGGATTCAGTTTAGGGGATGAATAATGTACGGGGGAGAAAAAAGATCATGACCCACTTGATTTCTCTTCATAGAAAGGGAGAGGAGCAAAAGAGAAGTGATTGACACCATTCAACAAAAGAGAAACCAATTTGAGTTCCAGGTGACACCAACTATTTCGTTTAATTGCACACATTGAATGCACATCATCCTCTTTTACTTCTTTCTTTCCTTTTTATTCCACTACCACCACCATGGCTCCTCCTCCACCACCTCCTCCTACTTCATCCACTCCCTTGTCACATTTACTACTACACTCTCGACAACACACTTTAACATCAAAACATAATCTCACTAAGGATTCATCATCTTCGACTAATCAACATCCTCCTCAACCATCATCCACTCGAAGTGCAATGACTTGCTCATCACACCAGCAACATCACTCTTTATCTTCACCTCTTAATGAAAGACCAGCTATGCCTTCCCGCTCTAGCACAACAACTACATCATCTACTGCAACCACCAATCCCGCTTTGATGTCGTCAACCAGTTATAACCACTCCGCACGACTCATTTTCAAAATGGCCAACAATCACCTTTTTGGTCGTCGAGATCATAGGAAAGATGCATCACTTGCAGTGACCTATTTACGTCGAGCAGTATCATTGGGACATGCTCAAGCAGAAGGTGTGCTTGGTTTTTGTTATGAGTTTGGTCTTGGTGTCGATAAGGATTTCATGCAATGTGAACAACATTATCTAAAGGCCGCTGAACACGAGGATGGTCTTGCCATGGCTCGTCTTTCCTTTTTGCGTAAATATGGTCGTCCCAATGTTAAGATTGATCGTGCTGAAGCAGAAGCATGGGCTGAACGCGTTCGACGAATTGCTCATACCAACCCTGTTGGATGGATTGTTGAAGCAGCTACTTTGGATGGTGATGCCAATTGTCAATATGCATTGGGTGTGTGCTACCATGATGGTGTTGGCATGCCACGTGATGAACATGCTGCTTTTCGATGGTACAAAGCAAGTGCTGAACAAGGCAATGCTCGTGGTCAAGGCATTCTTGGTTATTGCTACGGTGAAGGATTTGGTGTCAACAAGGATGATACAGAAGCTATGCGATGGTATCGATTAGCAGCAGCTCAAGGAGAAACAGTAGCGATTTACAATGTTGGCTATTGTTATGAAGATGGTATTGGTGTCGAGCGTGATGTCAATGAAGCTGTACGATGGTATCGTATTGCTGCTGAACAAGGCAATGCATTTGCACAAAATTCTCTTGGTTACTGTTATGAAGATGGTATTGGTGTCAAGCAAGATTTATCACGAGCAGCACATTGGTATCAGCGTTCTGCTGAACAAGGATATCCATGGGCAGAATGTAATCTCGGCTACTGCTACCAAAACGGTATTGGCGTTGACAAGAATGATGAACTTGGTGCATTCTGGTATCGTCGTGCTGCTGCACAAGGTCATGCTCGTGCTCAACACAATCTTGGCTTCTGTTATCAAAATGGTATTGGTGTCGATCGTAATGAAATGGAAGCTGTCAAGTGGTATCGTCGCTCAGCTGAACGTGGCAATATTTTCGCTTATCATTCCCTTGGCTATTGCTATCAAAATGGTATTGGTGTCACAGCCAATGAACAAGAAGCTGTCTTTTGGTACTATTTATCAGCAGAAGAAAATCATGCACCTGCACAATTGTCACTAGGCTACTGTTATCGTAACGGTATTGGTGTTCCCAAGAATGAACGTGAAGCTGTAAAATGGTTCCGTCGCTCAGCTGAACAAGGAAATGCTCTTGCACAAAACTCACTTGGCTTTTGCTATGAGGAAGGTCTTGGTGTCAAGAAGGATGCTGCTCGAGCAGTATATTGGTATCACAAGTCGGCTCGTCAAAAGAATCCATGGGCTCAATGCAATCTTGGATACTGCTATGCTAATGGCATTGGTGTTGACAAGGATGATCGTAAGGCCGTATATTGGTATCGCCATGCTGCTGCTCAAAATCATGCACGAGCACTCGACAAACTTGGTGTTCATGTCCAATGTGGTTTGGGTGTGGATCAAGATTTTGAAGCTGCATTTGATCTCTTCAAGCGTGCTGCAGCACAAGATCATATTGCTGCACAATACCATCTTGGCAACTGCTATGAAAAAGGACTTGGATGCCAAATTGATTTACATCAAGCTGCAGTATGGTTTGAACGTGCTGCTATGGGTATGTATTGGATTGTGTGATGAATATCATGTGCTATGACTGACATGTGCTTTATTTCTTTTTTAGCTGGCTGCCGTAATTCTAATGAACGATTGCGACGATTGCTCTTCCGAGTGTGCATGTGGTCTCCAGGTTCTTCTCCTTTGACCATGAACGAGGACGATCTGATATGTTCCGGATTTATCAGTGGACATAGTGCGCCGGCCGCATAATCAACTGATATAAAACTCGGTTCTTATTCCCTTTCCATCATTCAGAGTCTTGTTCTCATATCTCTGTATGCCTGTTACACTTGTCATTATTGCATCTTTTCCCCCCACACCCTTTTTAATTTCTAGCGTGATGGACGCTTAATATCCGCTCTTTTGCATTAAACTTGTCCAAAATAATAATAAAGAGATTCATTTACATTCACCAATATATCAAGACTTTTTGGTGATTGATCCGATTACTGGTTCATCCGATGTGGAGATACAAACATTTGCAAGTGCCTGAATCCTAAAGTGCAACAAAATATCGTCATTTTGTTTGTAACGATCTACCAGAATCTTCTTGTTTGACTCATGTCGGTATCAAATGCAACCATTCAAAAAAGTAAATATCGCTGCTTTTGAATGTGGTGTTTCAGGGCCCCGTTCCTCTGCCATCCCGTGCATCACCACGAATTCAATTCGGTAATCACGATGCACCACTGTCACATTGTGTACGATCACCCATAGATGGAATCAAAGCAACGAGACAAGAAAGAACAATGAGCTATAATGGTTCATTATTGTTCCTATCTTTCATTCTAACAACCAAGAGAATATGTGAATTGATCAACAAGCATGAATCAGAATTGTCTACAAACAAGATAAAAACGCTAGATGTGAATTAAAAAAAAATATGCTCATAGAATGCCTGATAAGTCGCAGAGTGATGGATCATGGCAAATAGATTAGCAGTACTAAATAGATGGATTCATTTAATATAGTTATAGGGAGCTGCTGTGGATTAAAGAAAATTCACTACTGTAGATGATTGTTTGTATATGGGAATAGTAATAAGATGAATACATGTGCAGGATCCTCCTAGCTGGGTGGCGTCAAGTGAAATGATGTGTGACAGCATTGTTCTATATGAGCATTGTTGGCGTGTGAATATCAATGCTCACAAAGAAAGTGAAATGTTTTAATTGGGTGGTGCTTTATCAAACAGCCTAGACGTGATTGATTGTTCATCGAACAATGGCATCCATCACGGTACTATCAACGTATGATCATCTATTACTGTGGCAGTGATGAGCAGAGGAACTCAGGTGTAAGCTAACGTGCTGTATCGGAGAACAAAGTTCATATCTAGCTGTGATGTGCCATGATGAAAATCAATCACATTACGGGTTATCCCATTCATCCAATTTCATTAATAATCAATATTTTGAACAAGTGTTAAAGGTGTGTTTAATGTACAAGATGCAAAAATGATTAATAGTGTACACACGCATGTTACTGTCTAACATAGTAAAGGCGGAGAGTGACAAGTAAGGGAAAATGGTAACGGTGCGGATCGTTGAGAGTGAGTGATATGCAGTTGATATGAAGTAAGAAGAAGAATGCAATGTGGCAGTTGAATGCCTTCATTTAATTTTAACTTAGGATTGGCAAGAACTAGAGTGAAAATTTTCATGTCAGTTTTGATGGCTATCATTCAAGAATGCTTACACTTACATTGCCAATAATGACACTCGGCAGATCGAAGATATCACGCTTGATGGTAAAGCAGAAAGTGCACGGTACAACGCGTTTGGTAGGACTCATCAAGATACAAGAGCTGTACACTGCAGAATCCGTATTGTCAAAGGCATGTAATGCATATTTCTCCCAATACTCGACAGCCGATGAGTTGCTCATAAGCTAAACCAATCCATCTAAGTATCACGATCCATGATAACATTTTATCCTTAAAATCTTACCTCATAAATGTATGTTTTCTTGCTCAATAGAGTATCACGGGACCACTGGGTTAATAATGAAAACTCCTTGCCCACCAAAGCAATCTCGCCTGTGCGTCGCCATACCACTGTGGGTGTGCCAGAGTAACTGATGAGCTTTTCATATTCCTGTATGTTGTTACAATCAGTAAAACAAATCATTTATAAGCTGAGATGATAGATGATAGCTTACCAACAACGTCCGTTGAAGACACTTTTCGGTAAAAATGAGATCATCCTCGGTCAAATTCATCATGGATGCCAAAACACTGGGTCTAAAGAGTGCCAAGGCTCTGCTGATACGCATCAAATCTTCCCTACTCATTCTTTATCATGCATTAAGTACCTTGACTTTTTTTTCCCTTCATCCTTTGATACTTACTTTTGTCGCACATAATTGATAAGATAATGATATCCATCGGCGTAACTGAATGGTTTGCTGGCACTTGCATACGCCATTTCAGGAGTCATTAACTGCGTACGCCGCCTACCCGTGGCGGTGGTTGGTGTCGCTGCTGAAGTGATGGGACTTTCTGCTTTGGCCAAAACAGCACCTTCACCATAAGCTTGTAAAGAAGCTGCGTGTGGAGTTGCCGGTGATGATGATTGTGCTGTAGCATTATCTGTTCCAGTCAAAAAGCTGGTCTCGGGAGTTGTTGTATTGAACAATGGTGCAATAGCATTATTGGCATTATTGTTTTCAAGTGCTGGAAATGGATTCATTACATCACTGGTAGATTGTTGATGAGGAGATGCGTTTGTGCCAATACTGTTATTGGACCATAAATCGGCTGGTAGACTTGCAGGAGTAGATGATGTAGGTTGTGGTGGTTGTGGTTGCACTTGGTTACTGGATGTTGTAGATGATGGTGTGCCTGCAGTGGGTTGCGATGCTGGATTTTGATCCAAAAATGTTGTATCCATGCCAGTTCCCAACATACTGGATAAGAACGAGTATTCTAGATTGGTCGCTGATGATCCAAATCCATAATCAAATCCAATTTGATTGCCTGAATAAACAATCATTAGCTCTCTCTCTCTCTCTCTTCCCAAAGCCTTATTATATGCTCATTTACCATTCACAAACGAGTTTGGATCAACGATTGGACCTGCCATGTTGCTCGTATCATTCAATGCACCTGGAGTTGCTGTTGCTAGTCCAATGGGTGTTTGGAAACGCTGTTGCTGTTGCTGTTGCTGTTGTTGCTGTTGTAATTCATTGGGATCAGTGACTGCAAGGTCTATATATGATACAACGATCAGATATCCCCATCATCATATCCACCCAACTTTCGAGAAAATACTAACCATGCACATCCTGAAGATATTTGGCCTTTTTCCGGGCACCATCAGTACAAGTGGAAGCGAGATCTCGTTTTATACATCGTTGACAGGGTCGGGCTAATCGAACAGCCGATCAGTGAATCTGGTGAAAGATTTCATAAGGATACTTACAGTCATCGCAAGTTAAATGAGCCTATTGAACAAGTGAAAAGACAATGGTGGTTAACTGATTATCCAAAGTCGAATAAACGTTGAATAAAAATGTACCTTTTGGCAGTGGATACATGCTCGAGCGGCTTTCTTTTTCCGTTGTACAGGACGTTTTTCATTTTGCGTAGAGGATGATGGTGAAGGGGCAGCAGTACCAGCCGTTGCCGTCATAGTGGAAGACATGAAAGGCAAAAGTGTGGAAAGTGAGTATGTGTGTCTCAAAGGATGTAAATGATGTAAGGATAAAGAAAGAAAAAGAACGCTCAGTCTTTGGCTGTGGGGAAATGAAGACCGCCACCACAAAGTTGTGTCTTACTAAAAGGTCGTCAGCCAATAAGAATAGAGCATTCAATGGAACCTGTTCCACGTTATTAGCTCAAAAAGACCAGCCATATCTCGTCATCGTCGTCTCACGAGGAAAAACATAACATGTGCATAGGGGTTGAGTATACTTGATCTTAAATCTAATCGATGGTATATCTCAGGAAACACATTTCCCTCTCTCTCTTTATTTCACACACACCCATAAATATGTATCCTACTACGCTTCATGGATAAAGGAAAAGGCGATCCTATTTCTGGAATTCAAATAAACTGAGATCACATGTCATGATCATACATGTCCCAGCCAACAATCAATCTATACACACAATGCATAATTTGTACAAATACACAAAGAATTAAGTTTAATCCCTTTTTTTTCTCTTCCGATCAATCATCGAAATGTTGTATCTTTAAGTGTGTAAAGTGTGTTGTTGTGAGTGAGAATAAGAGAATTGTGTGTGAGAGTGCGTGAAAGGGTTGATATACATGAACATGCAAAAAAAGATGGGATACATAAATTCAAACAATAGTAATTTTAGTCTACACTGAGAATCTTCTTGAGCTTAACCACCAAAGCCCATTCTTCCTTGGATAAATCTTTTCGGAAAGAATCCTTGAGCACATCAATAGAAGTACGAGTAATACGACTGTAGAATTCATCAGATTCATCAAAGTGACGACCATAAGTCTTGGCTTGATCACCGCCGGAAGATTCAATCTTAATGGCGATACCACCACCACCATGACCCTTCTTAACAACCTCCATAGGTTTGTGGTTTTGTTCCATAGATGTCACCTTGCCGAGTACTGTCACTTCACGTACACCTTCAGCATTAGGACGGACAACACAAATGGGTGTACCAAGACGCAAAGATCCTTCCACAACATCCACACCCATAATGATAGGATTCTTCTTGTTGATAATAGCACGGGGCACCATCTTGAGAATACAAGGGAATACAGCTTGACCAGCTTGTTCTTTACGCTTTTCTTCCAACATGGACTTGTTGTATTCGACAAAGCGATCAAACAAGTGATAGATAATGTCGGCCTTGAATACCTTGATACCCAAATCTTCTGCCATTTCCTCAGCTTCCTTTTCAACCTTGACATCGAAACAAAGCATGACTGCAAATTCCTTGGCCTTTTCAAGCATGACACTAGCCTTGACCACATCCTTTCTATGCACAGGACCAATATTGATACCAAAGACAGGAATGTTGCTGGTGCGTAAGAATTCGAGCAAAGCTTCCAATGAACCAAGCGTGGACGCCTGCACCCACACACCCTTGCCTTGACGATCAATCGAGTTCATCAAGTTGGTCAAATCGGACATGACTTCTTCCTTGAGATCATCTTCATCATCCTCAGGGCCACATACAAGCAAGCGTGAACCAGCAATAGCCTTATCAAGATCAGGAGCAGCAATCTTGATACCAAGAGCAGCCTTGACGGATTTGTGATGAACATATTGCGACTTGATACGTAATTCTCGCATAGGTTGTGGTGTCAACAATGCACGGACTTGAGTCACGATAGGACCATTCAGACCACACAATACAATCTTGTCGCCTTCATGCAACCAACCATTGACAAGGACAACATCAATGGTAGTACCGAGACCTTCAATCACCTTGACTTCCAAGACTGTACATTCAAGCTCAGTAACATACATCAACTTGTCACTCATACGGGTTTGGGTCAAGTTGACCAACAAGTTGAGCATATCAGGTACACCTTCACCAGTGTGAGCAGAAGTGGGAACCAATGAAACGTATTTGGCAAAGTTGGGATTCTTGTAATAAAGAGCGGCATTAAGACCTTGTTCAGCAAATGCAAGCATGGTTTTTTCCAAACGAGTCTCAAATTCTTGCTTGACAGATTTCTTTTGCTTAGCAAGTGAATCCTTGAAAGAGTTGTTGGGAATTGCCTTCCATTCGAAAAGACGATCAATCTTGTTCAATGCGACAATGAAAGGTGTACGACGATCACGCAATAAGCGAATGGATTCAAGTGTTTGTTGTTCAAGACCGTGCATAATATCGACCACCAAAATGGCAATGTTACACAAAGAGCTACCACGGCTACGAAGATTGGTGAAAGATTCGTGACCTGGAGTATCAATGACAAGCAAACCAGGCACCTTCATTTGTTCAACTTGTTCCTTGCCCAACACAGCGGTCTTCTTTTCAATGGCTTCAGCAGGGAAATAGGTAGCACCGATTTGTTGAGTGATACCACCAGCTTCACCTTCTTGGACATTGGTTTGACGAATCTTGTCAAGCAATTTGGTTTTACCTGCAATGCATTATATGAGTGATCCATCCATCCATCACCATGTCATCTTTATAATTACCAGTATCGACGTGACCAAGAATACAGCAAATAGGTGAACGTAAATCATCCTTGGAACGAGCAGCCAAAGCATCCTTTTGACGTTGTTGACGACGAGCAGCAGCTTCTTCCTTCTTCTTGAGAGCAGCAAGTTGAGCAGGTGATAAATCTTCTTCATCACTATCCTCATCCCAATCATCACTGCTATCTTCAGATTCACTCTCTTCCTTGGTCTTCTTGGCAGGAGCAGCAGCCTTCTTGGGCTCTTCCTTCTTGGGTGCTTCCTCTTCTTCAGATTCATCTTCCCAATCATCCTTGACATTGTCTTTCTTGTCAGCCTTTGCTTCTTCCTCATCAGTGCTATCAGCAGCCTTTTCCCAATCATCATCATCAGAAGCTATATAAAAGCATTTCTGATATCAATAATCAATTCATCCACAAGTTGATATAAAACTTACATTCTTCTTGTTCTTGTTGTTTCTTGGCTGCTTCCTCTTCTTCCTTACGCTTACGTTCTTCTTCTTCCTTACGTTTGCGTTCTTCTTCTTCTTCACGCTTCTTCTTTTCAAGCTCAGCCTTGGTAGGACCCTTACGCTTCTTGCTTTCATAGACAATACGCTTCTTCTTTTCAGGTTCAGCAGCAGAGCCAGAGTCATTTGATTCATTATCGTCGTTGAAAGCAGCAATCTTGATTTGACCAGAAGCAAGCAATTGTTCAGTACGCAATTTGGCCTTCTTTGCAGCTTCCTTTTGAGCACGAGTCATGTATTTGCCTTCAGCCTTGAGTTGTTCTTTCTTGGCCTAATTGTATTATAGTCATGAGTCATATTGATCTATGATCATGGTGAAGATTACTTACTCTAGCCTTTGCACGTTTCTCCTTTTCCTTTTCTCTGATAGCCTTTTCTTCTTCACGACGCTTCTTCTCTTCTTCAAGTGCACGTTGACGCTCTTCCTCTTCCTTACGCTTGGCTTCTTCCTCAGCAGCCTTTTGAGCTTCCAATTGTTTCTATTATACATAGATTAGTATCCATATCATCTTGTAAAAAAATATCACTTACTCTCAAAGCTGCAATACCAGCAGGTCCCTTCTTTTTGCCCTTACCACCAGCAGGTGCAGGTGCAGGTGCAGGTGTTGGTGCAGCCTTCTTCTTTGGTTCTGATTCAGCTGCAGGTTCATCCTTGGGCTTCTTTTCATTGCCCTTCTTTGCTGCTTCCTCTGCTTCCTTTTTCTTCTTTTCAATATTGGCAAGACGCTTGGCTTCACGCTCACGTTCCTTCTTGAGACGTTCCTTTTCCTTCTTGCTCAAAATGCGTTTTGGTTCCTCTGGCTCCACAGGAGCAGCAGCAGCAGCAGCAGCAGCAGGTTGTTGTTTCTTATTCTTCTTCTTATTCTTCTTGTTGTCATTGAACCAATCATCCTCTTCCTCATCCAAATCATCAGCTTGAACAGGTGCTGGTGCTGGTGCTGGTTCTTCTTCTTCTTCATCTTCTGATTCGACCACTTGTTTCTTCTTTTTGTTCTTCTTGACCTTGGTTTTAGCTGCACGATTGACCATAGCCATCAAACTATATTTCACAAATGAAATCAAATCAGTACCCAATGCCCTTGATATTCCCTATAATAATGCTTTACCCATCATCTTCATCATCATCCTCGACTGCCAATGCACTGAAAGAAGCTGCCTTTTGGGCAAATGCCTCATCGTCTTCGGATTCTTCAGCGACTGCAGCGGCATTCATATCCTCCTCAAACTCGTCATCCCTAAAACACCAATCAGTTTTCTTGTTGCTTCATTGCTAGGACGCTCATTGAGTTCCATACCAGTAATCGTCCTTTCTCTTATTGGCAGACTTTTTCTTTCCCATGGTCGGTGGTCAATGCGTGGGTGTATTAAAGAAAGAAAGGTTGGATACAGCAAAAATTGTGGTCTTGAAAAAACAAGAGCTCCTCTCGGACTTATCAGTCACACAGATCCGATTTCCTGTAGTACGATCATGCTGCGGTGGTGCTGCGGTTGTCCTGGAGACTCCTGATCCCATAATACTCTGCATGACACTCAAACTTTACATTTAGATATATATGTAATTGTTAATGCATAGATAAATTGTAGATAAAAAGAAGGGTATGTAAAAGAAAGAGCTACAAATGTGAACGAAAGGAAGGGTGGAAAGAGAGAACGAGAGACACAATCAAAGTGTATCATTCTTGAGCTTTTCAATGGGAAACATCTGGTCAATCTTGGATATCCAATCGATCATATCTGCTCTTGACGAAGCTTGTAATGTGTATGCATTGTTGCTGGTATAAAGGGCGAATACATTGGATCGCTGTGGAAACCTTATTTAGCATTGCAAACATCTTGATCATATGAATATCTTATATACTTGCCTCTATCATTTGCTCCAAGGCTTGATTGTAATCTATGCGTACCGATGAAATATTGATAACGCCTTGCTCATCCGTTTCCGATTGATCCGTGTAAATATATATATAAGGTCGACGGACAACGAACCACAACTTGATCCATTTGTCATGAACGGCACTTTCTTGGTATGTCAAATATCCTCGTTTAGATACATTGTCACTATGAAAATAAAATATATTAGTCTTTTTTTCATTTTAAATGATTGCAATTTACCTTTGAGTGACCAGCTTTACTTCAGCCAACAGCTTGGAAGAGTCTCGTTCTTCTTGTTGTAAATCAAAATCAGGCATGCCGGGTATGGGTGGATCTTGGCTAATCACAATCTACGAGATGTGTTAGTATTATCCAATAGAAACAGAGAAATTGCAATTGAATAGTTACCTCTTTAAGAGTGCCATACTTTTGCTTCCAAAGATCGAGGACCTTTTGTGCCAAAGCAGTTTGCCGTTCTGATAATGCATCATCAGCATCTGCTGCAGAAGAAGAGGAAGCACCATGAATGGCTAATGGTGGTTGCTTTCGTTGTTGCTGTAAGGTGAGCACTTGTGCAGTAAATGCAACAGCTTCCTTGCGACGAATTCGCTCACGAATGTGTTTATAATCATTGACCAACGATACACCGCGTGGTCGCCAACTTCCAAGATATTCTTCACCACGCACATATTTGGATACAGTATTAAGACGCCACAACTGGCTGAGTCGACGTGTCATGGGCGGCCTTAAATGAACAAGAAACATGGCACTGCATTTAGGTAGTTGCTTTTCTGTGGATGCACCAAGTAGTTTTCGTAAACGAGAACGAGTACCAGAAGAAGCACCATCACGACCATGAATACGAACAGCAATATCCATGCTGAATTGAACAGGCTTGGAACATTTGGCAGCTTCAATTTCCCATCTCAAGTTGAGCAAGATTCGAGTATTGTGAGCTGTGATACGATTCAAGAATAAACATTCATGCTGTGAACTATCCCACGCACCCTGAGCTGTCAGCTGACTTGTGCCATCATTGTTGTACACCACGTTTTGTTGTGATAGTAATTTGATAGGAATATCATCATGTGCTGGTGCATCAATAATTCGTCCTTTTGGATCTAATAATCGTACTCGTCCCACACTAGCACGCGATATTCGACTCCATTCAAATTGGCGTCCTGATGTATGTGATAATGTCAAGCAGATACGGCGTTGAAGACCTTGACGAAGAGTAAATACACCCCTATCAAGTGCATTGTGTGCTGTTACAGGAACAGGGACATAATCACCATTTGGTGATAACTCGCATATTTGTGCCCATGAAAGTACATCATGTCGTTCAGCAGCTAAAAGCTCTTCTTCAGATCTTCGTTCAAGAGTACCATTAGCAGTGTGATTCGAGTGAATGGATGCTTGATCAGATGTTGCACGATGTGTTGTACTGCCGTTACTTAAAGTGCTTGAAGAGCCATTCATGGGTCGATTGGCTGCAAGTAAATCTGCCAATCGTGGTTTTTCACGTTGATCATCCCATCGTTCATGCTGTGATAATACACGATTCTGTGCCACACCAAAGATCTCGAATGAAATCATGCCTTGCATTAATACATCCATCACGCTGCGTGTCACCACGAGAGAAATAGTTTGACTGTGATCAAGGCGAATAGGTCCATTCTCAAAGTCGCTGATTGGATCAGTTGCAAACACCTTTTCAGCTGTTGAATGTTCTGGGATTCCGCCAAATGATGATAATTTGAATTGCACATGCACATCTTGGTAGTCGGCATCAATGATACCAGTCAATTCAACCAATCGGATTTCAAAGAGCAATTGTTGGCCAACTCGTAGCATGAATCCATCGTCATCCACTTGGTCGTCTTCATGATCAACCTCCTCATCAACGAGATCAGATAGTGTGAGTCGAGCTTCTGGACCCTTGATAGCCACGGATCGTGCAATGGGTGAAATGATAGCACGTAACATGCCTTTGATTTGACCTGTCGTTCGACATATAATCTCCATGTTGCTCTCATAAGGTTGCTGTAGTGCAAGGTTACGAATCGACGTGGAAGCACTGCCAATAAATGAATATTTTGGACATGGATCTTCAAAGAAAGGATCTTCCCAATTGAAATGGCTGCGATACATGGGTCGATCAACAAAGTTGTATAAATTACGCATCTTGTGTAGTCGCAGTTTAAGTCGTTCTAGCGACCATACATAAAGAACCTGGTGCTTTCGATCAATCACTCGAACGCCAATGCATGGTTTTGGTGTTGATATCAATGTAGTATCTTCATCGGTTTCAAATTGGTGCAATGCTGATGTCGTTTCCCAATATGACATTGGATTCGAAAACTGACCATCTTCAATGATCGTAAACTGATACAGGACATCCTTATTGAGCTCACGTGAAATGATATTGGCTTCCTTGAGCATCACTGCATTTGTCAACACCACTTCAGCCATGGCTACATATCGTAACCCTTTCCATTGTGCTGCCACCTTGCGTGCCAATGCAATTTGTCGTTCAGTGTATCCACCTGTTGTGCCATTGGTCATGAGCTGTTGCGAAAATTGACGTGACATGCGTGTGATCTCTGCTTCATAGTTGCGTTTCTGATTCACCAATTCCTTTTGTAACTTTTCCTTTTCGACTCGAAACTTTTCCTCAAGTTCACTGTGTACTGTTGTTTCAGTGCATACGCTCTCGAGTCCATCATTGAGTACAGTGGCTACTGACATGGAGTTGCGATAGGAATCACCTGAAGAATCATCATCATAATTATCTGTGCGACTTTCAGATCTCGTTGTTCGGCGATTGTTGCGAATGCGAGTGATATCATCATAGAGTTTCTCCAAATCCTCATCTTTCATATCGCCAAAGTTACTCTCGTTGGCATAATACTTGAGCACAGCTTCACGACGTGCATAATTCCAGTCGATAATTTCAGATCCAATCATGCTAGCTGTTTCAGTAGGTGATCCAGGTCGTTCATCGTGATCAACACTATCACTTGTAGGCGATGGGCTATTACCACCCATTGCAGCTTTCTCAACAGCAGTCTTTTGTAAACCTCTTTCACGTCGTACTTCTTCAGGATGGTTGAATCGGAAAATGTGATAATCACCAAGGATAATACGATATCCACTTCGCAAACGACGTGGTTCCGAGATACGCATGCCATTGACCATGGTTACTGAATCGCCATTAGGATGAATAGTGACGACACCATTGCTGTTCTCGAAATAACAATGACCATCTTGAATATTGGATCCAGAAAGCCGAATATCAGGTGGATCATCGCTATCATCTCGACCGACTTTGGTGATACCATGCTTAATTTGATACATGAGACATTCTGACATGAGAGGATCTTCGTTCAAATTCACCAAATGTGGCATCTTCTTGGGAGCATAGACACCGACATTGTTCTTGTGCACTGCAATACCCAATTCTTCCAATGCTTTTTCACGCTCGACATGAATTTGTTCAGTCTTCTTGAGCTTTTCCTCCCAAGTCTCATTCAGGTTGGCCAATAGCTTTTCAGAACTCTGTAGTTGATCCACAATCTCTTGCCGTGTCATCTTTTTCTTCGTGCCTTGGCTATCAGTGATCTCAATCTCCAATTGTTGCTGTGCCTTATTCAATGCTGCTTTGGAATAAACTGGCGTTGAATTTTGTCGACTCTTGCCATCATTGTTCTTGTATGAACTCTTTGCTGTGAGCTGTTCAACTTCTTCTGGTGCATATGTTCGTAATCGATCACGCAACACTTCCAATTCATCCTTGAGCTCACGAATCATCTTTGCGTTTGGATCTTCATTCACAACAGCCTTGTTTCTAATCTTCTTGGCTTGATCGGCATAACGAAGTGTACTCAATGTCTCATCATAATCAGCTGGTGAAATGGCTGCAATCATGGCTGTCTTTGAGTTGCCACCCAATGAATCTTTCAATAACCATGTAAGAACCTAGTATAACCCATATAAGTCGACTTGTTCTCTTGGTCTCATATAAGCTGACATACCGAATCACGATAAGGAATAAATGCTTCTTTCTTCTTCTTCTTGCCCTCATTCATCGATTGTTCTGCTAAGCCAGCAATGACCTTGCCGAGTGTTGTCAATGATCGATTAATGTTGGCACCTTCCTTGAGACGAGCACCTGTTGCACCAGTGCTATTGGCTCTTTCACTACCAGCCAAATCCACCAAACTAGAATGACAAAACTATTAGTATCCCCTTATATCATCCATCCTATTCAGATCATGTCGTACCTGATTCTAGCCACCTTTTCTGTTTCAAGTTTGGTCAATTCATCTTTACGTTTTTGAGTGAGATGTAAAGTGAACACAGCATGTGAACGCGAAGATGTCTCATTCATGTTGGTAGCAGCTACTGTTCTTGCCTAAAGCAATCCCAATGTCAATATATCAATTATAACGTTGTAATGTGAAAATAAATCTACCTTGTTGCCTTCATCCATGAGATGATTAATATCATCAAATGATTTTACGACGAGACGTGAAAGATCTTCAACATAAGGACCGGTACTTGGATGCTCACGGACCTTGAGATTGCCTTTGTTCTTTGGATTCAAGAGATCTCGCACTTTTTCATTGTAAATTTCAATGTACGACACTTCCACACGGTACGTCAGGTTCTCATCATCGTTGGCTTTGATACGCTCAAATAATTCGCTGCATGTTCTTGGTGTGATACCATGGTCGTCACCATAACCCATCTAAATGTAAGATATGCATGTAAGTTATTTTTCTCTATCCATGATCATCCGCCTTGTATTACCATTGAGTATGATTTTCCTGAACCAGTTTGGCCATCTATCATTATTACAAGTTTAGCAATCATTCTCTCAAATACGCATGATCAACTTACATGCAAAGATACAGCAGTTATAACCATCGAATGCGTGATTCAACAGATCCTCTCCCAAATCATTATACACCGTTTGTTGATCGGCATAGTTGGGAGCATTCTTGTCAGCAGACCAATATGACTTGTCAAATGTGAATGCCTTGATATCCTCAGATTCTTTGCCCGTTTTACTATCTGGTGGTCGACTAAGAATGGTTTGATTGCCTTCCATTCGAATAAGTCCTGTCGCTCCTCGGGCAAGTTCTATCATTTCATATTGCCTTGGTTATTACTTTGATCCCCATACAATGCATAGTTTCGTTTTACCTCTCGCGTTGAGTGGACGACATCTTACAACTACTTTGATATTGCCTCCTCCAGCCATGACGTTGTTATTTCAAGTGGGACGCTCGTCGATGCTGTTGTGGTTGTAATGGTCGTATCGTTCTTGACTCTAAAACCAGTTTTGACGATCAGTTTCTATGCAAACTAGACCCTTCCGCTTTTCCTCCAAGTTATTACTCTCTTTGTCGTGAATAACGCCTATAAAGAATACGTGTCGATACGACAATGGGACTGATTGGTTTCCACTCGAGATGACGGGATTTATGCTGAAGTGTCGAAAATGGCGGGGCTCAGTTTGAGATGACGGGGGAAAAGTGAGTTGATCCGTTATGCTCGGGGAATCGAGAGAGAGACAAGTAGGTGGTATATTGTTTGGCCGTCACCCCTGTTGATAGTAATGATATGGAAGGGTTGTTGGTTATTGTCTCTCGTAAAGTGGACCGAGTGTGTATATAATCAAAAGAGGAGGAAAGAGTAGTCGAGAAAGGACAAGGTACCAACCTACTTTACTCTCTCACATCACATCCGGTTGCAACATCAACTCCGCGTCGTGTATAAAAGCGAAAGAGCTCCATGACAACCGTTTCCTTGTCTACATCATTTCATACTAGATTATAAAACGAGAAGATACATCAAATTTATCATGTTATGAATATTCTTTCTCATATGGATGATATTTGATGTACAGTGTGTTGATGATGTTGGTGCCTGGCAGGACACACAATGGGCACACAAACCCATGATATCCACCAGTTGGGTTATTCTGAGCTTGGATTGTGATGATGGCACATACACCATGTGAGATGCTGAACAAGAATTATAACAATGTACATGATCTCTTGACTTTTCCACTACCTATATTGATACTATCGACCACTTTAAAACATAATGAAACAGCTGGGGGAAATTGTTATCAATCTCAAAGGGGTCCTTTGTGCCATTTTCTTTTTGCCTTACATGGCACATAATGAATATCTTTTTCTGCATATACCCCTTATTGATCCTCTTTGTCAAAGATAGATGACACAGTAAACATTTACCATGTTGAGCACAGAATACATGTTACGCCTTTTTATTTTTTTTTCAACAGAAAGTCAAGAGGAGTCGCTTGTGCAACCTGAGTTGACCATCCGGGTTGTAAAATGGTGTACCATGGCCAAGTCAAAATGGGTTAATCCCAATTCTTCAAGTGGAACTGAGAGTTGTGCTCATTGAAATTGCTGGATCTTACCCTAGTGTCCAACAACATGCATATATATTTGGATTTATGCGCATTGTCAATCACATTTATGCATCACTTTAAGGTAGATTAAAACGTCATTACGCCCGACATGTCAGTATCACCTCTCTCTAGGCATCAACTATCGATCCTATATTTGTAACGATGGTATTTCTCTCTAGCCAAAATTTGATCTCTATGCTGTATAATAGTGCTCTTTTGTACTTATTGCATTAGCCAATGAGCCATATCACTCCAGACCTGGCTATAAGATTTACAGTGCTGAATGCAAGACGAGTTGTGGACAAGGAAGATCATTATTATAGTTGTGCATATAAAAAAGGTGCGTGGTATTCACAATGACTGTATGCTATCAATAGCACTAGTAGGAGTTTCTTGTTGCATCTTGCCTATGGACCCTGGTATATGCATTCTTCTCTGATTGACTTTGTTGCCTGCATGAATGTAGTGCAAAAGAACGCCAATCCTTCCTCTAGAAGAATAGATTGATCATATAAAGTGGATGCTTGCTGCAAATGTTTCGGAACACAACCATGAAGATTATTAATACCAGAGTAATACCTGACAAAGGATAGTTGCTTTGATTCCATACAGTGTCTCTGTATCAAGTCAAAAGTGTTGCTGACGATCAAAGTAAAGACGCTGCTGCTTCTAGTATCAAGCCTGGTGTCTTCACGAGCCATATCCCATAGTATAACATACTATAGCTCTTCCATCATTGATACCATTCAAAACAAGATCTCATATGCCAAGCGAAGGTTAATAAAGTATCACTTGTATTCTTTTTCAATAAGCACTCGTGCTACACTGCCACTTGAAATACATTGCCTAACAGTGATTGTATACCTAATCCATGATCATCATCAAAAACATACATATTCATAAGGAACCGAATCGGTCAGAAGATAATGCAGTATTGAGAGAAATACGACGTTCAGGACGATACATTGTTGTTTCTTTATCTTCTACGCACTGAAATGACAAAATGGCAAAGATGGAATACAGTCATGTCGACAAACATGTACAGCAATAGTGATGGAGAGAGGGGAAAAAAAGAACGAGTGGTATTTCCCTCACACTAATAATCCTCATCAATTGATGCATGATAAGGGGTTAACGCTCAGCGTTCCATCAACAAGCAGCATAAATCAAAGCAACCAATACTCATGGGTTATGTTAGCATTGATGAATGTAAACAGAAATTGTACAATGACAAAATTCTTGTGTTTGCATTGCATATCTAGGTGGCGATGTTATAAAGCGCAATGATTATAATCTTAAACTGAGTTTGTTACCTAACCGCATTGCTGGGTCATACAAAAAGTTTAATCGGATCGACAACCAACAATCAGTCCGTCAAGGTGCATTGTTTAATGAGACTTTATTAGTGGAAGAAGTATATGGCTAGCAGAAAAGATACAATGGTTCAATGATCATGGTACATTCATACTACCATATGCATCATTCATTTATGTAAAACACTTTCCCGCCATAGCTTCTGTTCTTGTGGATGGCACACGTTGGTCATCATGATTAAAATGACTGTAGCTCCTCAGCAAACATATGGTCAATGTTCTATATTGCAATGCTTTATTGGTACTAGGTAAATGCTTGATTCATTCCATTGAAGAATACCATCTTTATAGATCAAAAAACATGATCGTATATGTTTCAGTTCACGTATATCGTGTCAAGTGCATGGGACCGGCGGTTGTTGTCAAGAATTGCATGTGTACAATAATGCTGCTATCCGCCTTTACTTTTATCTTGGAGAATCAGATCAAAGTATATACGATCGTTTGCATGTGGGAACTGTGCAGTGCGTTGATAATAGCACAAATGACGCGGGGAAACGTTTGGCATAGGGATATACAGCAATAGGGGTGCCAAGAAAGAACAATTTCTTTTTCCACAGTTTCCGGTCATTGAATCGGTGTAGCAACGTAACATATATTTGTGATATGTACTTGTAGCCTTGAGAACAGGGTTTTACCCATAGATGGGATACAATCCATAAATCCGGAATCGGGTTTGTGTGATTTACCCATGTCGATTTGACTGTGGTGCAGCTTTGGTTATCGACAAACAGCATTGTGTCACCTCCTGAGCATCATTGCTATGCTTCCTGTGAATGCAAATCCTTCGTTGGTTACTTGATATGTTTAAATCAAATGCTTGAGAGTTAAAGACAAGATATGTGACATGGCTGTCATACACGAATCCCGATAGCATTTGCTAAATTCGAAAGATATTTCTGTTCTTGATACATAGGCGGCATAAATAAGGATAGCTTTGTTTGTGTAAGGGTGTTGCATGATATGCAAAGGGGGAGGTGTTGACGCAATATTCGTCATATGACAAAAGTTATTGTGTTAAAGTATTCCCGGATCGGGTGCCTTAACGAGATGAGACGCATTGAGGAGAAATCATCTGCTGCCATGGTGCTTTGATCCTTGCTGTGATGCCTTGGCATGATTGGTCAAGGCAAAAATCTTTCCCACGTGGCGGACACTAATTTCGTGTATTTATTGTCAAACGATAGGACAACGTTGGTGGGACCATTCGGCTTTCAATACTTCTCTTCCCTTTTTCTTTTTTTCCAAACTGGACAATCAACAACGCAACAGTCAACCAAGCAGTCGCCGTAACTCGGTCGATATTGAGCTGGCACCCATACCAGCAACCATTGCTGCTAGCAGTGGTAAATCCACTGCTCACTCTTTCTCTTTTGCAACAAGTGATGACGGGCAAGCTGACTCAACAATGACAAAAAAATCAAACTCATCATCGCATCCGAAATACTGGTCATGGCTGATGTGGTGGAATACAGAGGATTGGTGGCCTTGTTGGATTGGCTTACTCTTTTTTGGATGCGTTTCAGCAGCAGTTCAGCATGGTATTCCTGAACCAGAATTTTTGCCGTGGACCACTAATCCTTTCATGACATTCGCCACCACTGGCGATTATGGTCTCATTGTTATCTCTATTGCAATGGGATTATTGTTGTGGTTGTGTATGGCATCCACTCGAACACCACATTGGAAACAATATCCTCTTGGCTACTTGGTTGTCTTTTTGGTCGCCCTGGTTTCCAACATGCTTGCTGCTAATGGTATGCTTTTCTTAAAATCTGCATATAGATCCGCATTGAGCTTACGCATATATGACTACTAGAACAAATTAAGAAAGCCAGCATCAACTCATCCATCTGGGCTATTATTTTCGGTTGCTGCATCCGTAACCTAATTGACTATCTTGGTCGACCACTACCACCTTCATTGAAGATTGCACAACAAACCGAATTATACATTGCAACAAGTTTAGTGCTTTTATGCATTGATATTTCAGTACTCGCACCACTTGCACCACGTGCTCTATTCGTTAGCTGGATTGATACACCATTGTTATTCATGGTGGTTGCATGGCTTGGCTGGCAGTTTATGGGCATTGATCGACAAACAGCCATTATTCTATCAGGTGCGACATTCATTTGTGGATCATCAGCAGCTATCGCACTTGGCGCTAGTATGGGTGTTCCGCATAAAACACAAATGCCAATTGCCATTATCTCCATTTTCACGATACCAAGTATTATTGCATTGCCTTATATTGGTAAAGAAATTGGTCTTAACGCACATGCCAGTGGTGCATGGTTTGGTGGATGTGTTGATTCGACCGGTGGTGTACTTGCTGCAGCAAGCATTTATGGTGACAAGGATGCTATCAACACATCTGCTGTTGTCAAAATGGTTCAAAATGTTCTCATTGGACCCTTGTCAGTGATTATGGCATGGGGTTGGTCAAAGTACGAATTACGCAAGGAACGTGAAGAAGAAGAGCTATTACAAAGATCATCGCCATCATCATCATCATCACGCCCATCCAAGAAGAATAAGATGGATAAGCCTATTGTAATGTTATGGAAACGATTTCCCAAGTTTGTGTTGGGATTCATCATTACCGCTGTGTTATTCAACACTGTCATTGGAAGCGATCCCGATATGCGTGCCAATATCAACGATTTCTGTTTTTTCGTCTCTGAATTGTTTTCAACCTTATCGTTTGTCAGCATTGGTCTCGGACTTAAAATCAAGGAGATGAAGGAGAACATTCGCCATCTTGGCAAGCTTTGCACTTTGTACATTGTAGCACAAACTGTAGATATTGGCATTACTGGTCTCCTTGCATGGGTGGCCTTTACATTCATGTAATAACTTATACTACTCCCTCGTCCTTTTCCTTCTCGACTCGTGGATCATACCTTTTGACACATTGTAACCATCACATCATCCCGAGAATCATCCCGTGACAATTTACTTTAATCTAGATGAGTGCTTGTATCAAATAAATGGTTTCGATTCAGGCACGCTGTATACACGTATACTGGAATGTATTTGTACCATGATGACAGTGTGTGACATGTGTAACAATCTACAGACGTACATTGTCTGTGCATAAAAAGATTATGGATGCTGCTTTTTTTTTATCGAGAACTTTCTTCTTTTGATATAGACGATTCAATCTACGACAGCATCAGGCACTCGTATAATTCGATTGAAGACGACACGTTCTCATCTTACGTTTTACAACACATGTATTCTGCTGATCTGCATTTATACTAGATTCCTTGTGCAGAAAGAAGATTGCATATCCCAGCGTGACGTACATGGATATTAAGCATGTCAATGCAAGCAGATCTTGTAGAATCATGTTGAATCGCGGTATGACACAGCACCATGCATGCATGTTCGAAAGAAATTGATTTCTAACGTATGCCTGCATTATGTGATCTCCTATTATATAAGAGGATACTGTCGATAGATTGTATACCAATCTTCTACAAAAGGGACACATTTCGTCAGCACGGCGTTCATCTAGCAGTAGGTTTTTCAAATCATTTCAGAAGAAATATTCAGAAAACAATGATGCATCAATATGCTGGCGTTTTCAGTGGTGAATTTCAAAGCATTTGAAGTTGGGGGGGTTGGGAAGGCAAACAAGTTGGAAGATTAGATCACTGTAACGGCAATTTTTGGAATAAAATTTATATGCGTGTATGTAAATGCACAAGCCAAACCTGTGCGCCATTAGGGGATGTTGATTTCTTGTTCAACTATTACGCCACATGTGCACTTCCGAGAATAGCTTTCTCTTTAAAGCATTGCTAATCCATCAATACCAGATATGCTAACAGCAACTGGCTTAATGGAGATGAACAGTTAACGAATTAATACATATACTCTAGAAGCATTGATTCATGAATATATCTCGGCGGGTTTTCCGCAGGGAAAGCCATTGGCGTATGTATTTGGGTAGCCCCTGCTTTTCCTGAGACTGTGGACTGCAATAAGTGACAGATAGATAATCCACGATAGTATATAAAATACATCGTCGCCATACTTATTTCTGCATCAACATGGCTATTAGAAATGTATTATCTTTTATCTTACTCATTGGAAGTTTCGCAGCTGCATTCCCATACAAGCACGATTATGAATGGGTTACCCACTATATAGGCGACTATTCTCCTTACCCTGGCGCAGCAGGTCCTGTTCGAACAACTGATCCCATCGCAACACAATACAATATCGAACAACTTCATGCCTTTCTACGACACGACATACGTTATCCAGAGGAACCTAATACCAAGGGGATTGCTTCTGTGGTGCAAAAGTTACATTCTGCCAGAAACAAGACCAGTGTTCCCTGGATCGATGGTTACGTGAACGAGTTCAAAACTGAAAATATCTTTCAACTCCATGCAACCGGTGTAGTGGAGTTATATGAACGAGGAGAGCGCATGGGTGCAAGTTATTCTGATTTGATCAACGCAGCCATCTCTTTTGACAGCAGTACAGATCAATTACAACTCAATGAGATTTTTCAAAGTTTTGTGTCTCCAACATCACGTACTCGTTATTCAGCCATTGCCTTCCATCGTGGCTTGTTCAAGGGTACATTAAAAGAGAAAGCAAATCAAGCATTGTTGGGCCAATATGTGAAACGCTTTACTCCCAACCAAGGACATGTCGATGAAGAATACGATGCAATGAACGGTGAACAGTGTGACATGGCAATTCATGACCCAGCCAGTTGGCGTATGAATAAGGTACATCAATGCTTTGATCGTTTTGGGATGGATGCAGCCAAAAGGATCACCCAGGAATTGGGCGAACGTTGGGTGCCTGAAGATGTCAAATTCGTATACTATGGATGTGCATTTGATACATCCCTTCATCAACGCACGGATACTTTTTGTTCTTTGCTTACACCGCAAGAAATCGAAAACTTCTATTATTGTTTCGACCTTAAATACTATTACACCTTGGGATATGGCAATCGCTTAAAGGAAAGTCTTGTTTGCGATCTTATGCGTGATACGATGGATAATATTGTGCAAAAGAAAAAGAAAGTCATCACCCGTGTATCACATGACACCATGATTGAAGGACTAGCAATGTTGTTTGAACTGTTCAAGGATTCATCACCTTTGGAACCTGACTGGTCAATGGAACGAATCAAGAATCGCAAGTTTCAAGGTGCCAAACTGATGCCATTTGGTGCGAACATGGTGCTTCAAGTGCTCACTGAGAAGAATATCACAGAGAAAGATGGAAACAGTAACAGTAACACTACTGCAAGGAGATGGATCCGTTTCTTGCTTCAAGAACATCCCACGGTCCTTCCTGGATGCCAAAAAGAGTTGTGCCCATTGGAAGATTTTATAGCTTGGATGCATAAGCGCTTGGCCATGTGTCCCAGTTACCATGACGCATGTGCAAGTGTACGTCAAACAAATGAAACACCTAAAGATCGCAATAGCCTTGATTGATTGTTGTCCATGCATACACTTTAATACAAGCAACAGCAATCTTCTCTGAGATTACGGTACTCTGATCAATGTCTAAACCTTATTTCCACAAGCCATCACATTGTTATTGTGTAAACACAGATCATCCATTGAGTTAATGTAGTATGTAGACATGTGATTTTCAAATATAATCTTTTATGAGCTCCAGATACAATGCACAACAACTGATGTTATCAGCATTTGTATTTTTTATACACGTCTTTTTGTTAACAAACGACACTGTGTATCCTTTGATCGCAGCAAGAGGTGTGAATGTGAATCGTGCAAGATCTCACGTGAACTCATCATCGCCTTGGCTTCCGAACTTTGGATGGTCCCCATATTCTCTCTGCATTTTAAATGTTATGACCAACGGTTGGTCAACTTATATACACAGCTTCAGCAAAAATAGATGAGCCGTGATTATTGGATCGCGTGATTTGGGGTGCATTCTAATGAGAAATGATCATTGTCCACACTGGAAGATTTATTTCGGATTGAAAGCTTCAAAGTGATACAATGTATTCATCATCAACAAGTGGAGAATCGAAGGAGTCAACAAGGAAACTATATATCATTGCATTGTTGAAGCTCAATAATATGGATAACGACCTAAAAGATGCATGAGTTACCAGGATTACTTACCATCCATGTCACTTACAAGGTCATTATTAAAGTGTGTATCCAAGTTATCAAATGTAGCCATCAAACAATGCGAGCACAGTCTTTGATAGAATAATGGTATTCTTGAGAGACTATACAAGATGATGTTCATTATGGAGATAGTAACATGATGTCTTGGTTTATACTTGTAAGCAGTAGATGTATGCTTCGGCAACAACATGTACAGTGTACAATTACCGGGTAAACATGAGGACCGAGAATGTGTGCTACTGAGACCAAACTTAATTGGATAGCAACGATCGACCCGCAACACAAGTCCTTGTTGCACCGCTTAGTTTCATATGGCCGAAGAAGTTGGAAAGGAAGAAGAGAAAAAAACAAGAAAGCCTATAGGTAATGCTTGGTATATTTTATTGCCATTCGACCATTGCTAACTCTATTGTACTCTAGACGGCGCCTTTCGACAACAACGATTGCCAGCATGGCAACCAGTCTTGACTCCCCGGAGTGTGCTTCCAGCATTTTTCATTGTAGGCATTTTGTTTCTTCCCATTGGTGGTTTACTTTACTGGTCTAATGGAAGAGTAAGTGTATTGCGCATGTCAAGTGGTCTTGCAACTCATCATGTGTATAGGTGGACGAAATCATGATTGACTACTCTCACTGCAGCGAATATGAGACACCTGTTTATCTTGCACCCAGCTTGTACAGTTATTTAATGTCCAAGGATACGAATATGACCGACATGGAAGTGCCAGCTTATCATTATGAGAACACCACTGTATTCCAAGAACCCGAGTTCAACAATCCCAACAACCTGACGTTTAAGCAATGTGTATTGGACTTCACTGTACCAAAAACCATGCAGGGTCCCGTTTACATGTACTACCGCCTTACCAACTTTTATCAGAATCATCGCCTTTACATTAAAAACTACGACCCAGAACAACTTCTCGGCCATATTGTCGGCACTAGTACACTCAATACCAATTGTGCACCACTTGCACATGCATCAGATGGCAGAGTTATTTATCCTTGTGGTTTAGTAGCAAACTCGATGTTTAATGGTACGTCTCCTTTTCTCCTCTTTTAAACAATGAATTAACCGTGTTTTGCTATTGCCAGATACGGCATCTAATCTGACATCAGTAACAACGGGAGGCAACTATACTTTCAGCAGGAGCAATATTGCATGGCCTGAAGACTTTCAGAAATATCGACCCACTCAGTATCCTATGGAACAACTAGCACCCCCTCCTAATTGGGCATTGAGATATCCCAATGGAAGATACACTGAAGAATATCCACCACCTGATTTGAGCAGCATGGAATCACTTATGGTGTGGATGCATATGGCTGCATTACCCGACTTTCGCAAGATTTGGGCTCGTAATGATCATGATGATCTTCCTGAAGGGCGATGGCGTATCTATATTGATATGAGTAAGTTAAAAGGGAAATGCACATGGATCATTGTTGCTGAGCAAGTGCATTCTGTTTTATTTTTAGACTTTGACACACTGCAGTATGAAGGAACGAAATGGCTGGTGTTGTCAACAACATCACCCCTCGGAGGACGGAACCCTTACATTGGCATTGCATATTTGGCTATTGGTGGATTGTGTATCCTTATTGGTTTAATATTCACTTTGGCTTATTGTATCAAACCAAGGTTTGTGTTGGGTGTGTTTATTGTGTCCATGGTGATCTTGAGCACTGATATCTGTTTCCAAACTAGAAAACTGGGTGATCCAACTTATCTTTCTTGGAACAAACCCGGTGGTGGATTGCCAACCAACAAGCGTCGTCAAAAACTGGAAAAGGGCGAATAGAGAAACACATACTATGCGCACACACACACACACACACACACACACAACACCATCTCCTCCAACTTTATAACAACAACATGCACTCACGCATATCACATCTATACACATACACGCAACCAACGTCACGACAGTAACACTTTACTAGCCTATCCAGTGAATCACCATTCTCGTTCTTGCATTACATATATAAAGTCCCTTTTCACCACTTGAATCTAATTTATAAGAGTGTCATGTTGAACTAGAATAGAAACCATTGAATAAAAAAAAGTGAATGGCTTTGTAAAAGAATGTCGGATAGCTTCACTTGTAATGCATCGCGTGGCTGACGCACACATCGCATGTCTGTTTGCACTGCAGCTGCATCTCCTTTTCCCTTCCCATTAAGGTGGCAAATTGTATATAGCAAAAAGCGGGAAAAGGGGGCCATGCAAGCTTTTATTTTCTTTAACAATTGGCTTTCCTTACTTACACGCGGTTCTTTTCTCTCTCACGCTCTTTTTCTCCCTTATTTTTCCTTCCATGGGTTGCCACGAATTTTGGAGTAAATTGACTGATAAAGGATATCCAACAGACGAGCAAATCAGAAGCAGCGATGAGCGAATACCTGAATGGGACAAGGTTCCCCAAACAACTGTATGGGAACGATGGGCCTATTATTTTTACTAGTAAGCAAGAATGAGAGAAAGAGAGGGTATAGGCTGGGCTGAAATAAAAACATAACAACTCACTCGATCATTACATCCACTCACATGATGAACAATAGTAACGGAGTAAGTGTAGCCTGTATCAATACATTGAACAACTATATCTAACCACTGGATGCTGTGCACGTACAATCATCACTCAATAACAGAACAATGGGGCAAGTCCAATTTCTTGTCATTTCTGCATTCAAAATACACATGCAAACTAACGAGAAGACCGATTCTTTCCGCGTGATTAGATCAATAACTATGCGTATGTTCCTAATATGGTCCAGTATCTGACAAGTCAAAATGGATGGGATCCTACCAAAGGTCCTGCAGGCGTTATACGGTGTGATGCTGATTCGCCTTGTGACACAAGACTTGGTGGATCTGTCATTAGTGTGGAAAGCATCATGTTGGTGGTGGGAGGACTAAATGCTTTCATCCAAGCCATCTTGTTAACCACCATTGGTATGATGTATTGTCATGTGTTTCAACTAGTGTTTTAAACCCCCTTTCTTCTTTTATTAACACATGCAGGATCGCTGGCCGATTATGGAAACAATGGATCACACATGTTGCTTATCATTACACTGATATCTTGTGCAGCTCAAATCGTTTTTCTAGTATTTGATGATGAATCCAGTTGAGTACACATACACACATATCGCATTGGATCTTGAATCCTAACTCGATGTACACAGGTTCCTATTGGGGTGTCCCTTTAGCTATAGGTCTCATCTTCCAAGTCAGTTATGGTGCATCACTTGTATTTTATTGGGCTATATTTCCACAATTGGCTATTAATGAGCCCAAAGTGCGAGCTGCTAAACGTGAAAAAGTGGATCCAGAGGAATACATGGTCATCGAATCGATTGCTCGCAACCATATTTCTGCCGTATCAACAGCATGGTCCAATATTGGATTTCTAGTTATATCAGTGCTCAATATTGGAGTTGGACAAGCCATGGCATCCCGATATAACACTCCTGTCAACCAATTGCCAAAGTATACGAATTCAATTTTTAGCGCCATGTGTGGTGGATATTGGCTGATATGTGCCATTCCTTGGTTTGTGCTGCAAAAGAACCGACCAGGTCCGCCATTGCCACCTAAAACCAATTATTGGACTCTAGGATGGAGAAAAGGTAATGATAATAGGTGAATGTGAATGATATACAAAGGATACTCACTCATTCAAAGTCGGTCGTGCATTACGAGAGTATCACCGATTACCCCAAACATTTCTATTCTTTCTCGGTTACTTTTTCTTGATGGATGCAGTGAGCAGCCACAATCAAGTGACACAGGTGCTTACATACAGCATGACCGATTACAATGGTCTTCTTCAAACATACATGAATCTCGTCAACTCGGCATGTTCCATTATCGGTTGTTTACTCTTTCTTTATCTCCAAAAGCGTTTTCAACTCGCCACCAAGACGATGCTTCTCATATCCACAGGATTTACATTGGCCATTCCATTATGGGGTTGCTTTGGTTTAGGAACCGATATGATTGGTTATCATCATATTGTTGAATTGTGGATTTACAATGCATGGTATGAATATAGCAACCCCTGAAATGACGTTTCGCTCATTTGTCTATTTTAGGTTTGGCATCTTTACTGCTCCCTTTTATGCATATTCACAGACCTTGATGTAAGCTTGCAACATTTATGCTATGAACCATATCTCCTTTGTTATTAACACACACCATGTACAGGTCGGAGCTGATACCCATGGGATGTGAAAACATGTTCTTTGCACTATTTGGTATCACTAGCAAGGTTGCTCAATTCTTTGGTCCTGCAGTTGTTGGAGGAATTACTCAAGGCACACGGGATGCACGTACTGGATTCATTTATTGTACGCTTTGTCAATTCCTTGCCTTTGTCATTATTTTCTTTGTCAACATGGAGAAAGCTGAGATCCGCTTACGTGTATATGAGGAACAAGAACGTCGTAAATCGGAAACTGTACAAGATTTACTCAATCACATGCATTCACCACTGCCACCACCACCACCATCCCCACCATTGAACACCACCACTCCTGATATCGATTCATCCATCTATACCACACCTTATCATCCCGCACCCTTGTACGAAAAGGATGACGATTATCATTATCATCATCAACGTCATGAACCAGAAACAGATCGTTATGGATTTTAAATTGGCTATACTTTGTTATTGTATTCATAGCATTAAAGAAACATTTGTACAGAAAGCAACAAAAAGAAAAGGGAGACGAGTTGACATGAGATAACGAAAGGATGGAGAAGGAGGAGGAGAATGAATGCTTATGGAATAAAGAGAGAGGGAAAAGGGGATCACCTTTAGGCTTGGATTTCACGAGCAAACTGATCGCAAATAGGAAGATAAGTTTGACAAGGTTGTTGTAATTGAGGATATCGAGCAATGATTTGACCATAAACAAATCGGCAGAATTGCTTCTGTAACCAATTCAAAGGACAATTCTCAGGAAGGCTACGGGTCACTGCTGTAGTTTGTTCCTCATATGCTTCTTGTTCATTCCAGAAATCGAGACTCATTTCTCTGCGTAACTGTTGAGCTTCCCAAATGGATCGTAACTCTTCACCGGTAGCCATCTTTTTGGATGCTCGAGAGTTGAAATGAGGACCAAACCACATATCATTGATCAATGTATCAGTCACAGAGGATGGTGGTGGAAGTAACTTGGCATGACGAACAAGATCTTGAGTAGTCATTGTCATTGTATGACCAAGGACGATCGACATGAGAGCTGGCGCCAACAATGGATAATGATAAAACAAATCGGTGCTTGGAGTAGTCATCATAGAAGCCTTGTTGAGAATAGTACCCAAATCCCATTCTGGCATCACAGCATGTGATAAATAAGTTTGATGATGATAGGATGGTTGTTGTTGATGTTGATGATGGATCGTAGTCGTATCATTAGGCAACACCAAATCCCATGAATCGACATTGTTGTAATCACCAGGAGAAGGATTGCTGTGGGAGGAAATCGTCGAATTATCCGAGGAGTGAGCAAAGGCTGGATCAGTACTACCAAGTGAAGGAGGAGATAATGAAGATGGTCTTCCATGATTGGCAACAGGAGGAGGATACTGTGCTGGTGCAGTGGTTGAAGGTACAATGTATTGTGTAGTAGGTCGACGAGGTTGAATGCCTTCTTTACACAAGACAAGCTGCAATCGTAACTGATCATTCTCCTTTTGTAACTTGTCAACCGTGCCACGGATCCAAGTTACTTCAAGTCGTAATCGATTGTTTTCTTGTTTTTGCTTTTGTACTTCATTCTCCAACATGGAAATGTATTCTATGCATACAAATAATATAAGTGATCCTTTCTCTTACTCCTTATTCTCTTTTTCCACTTACCCTTTCTGCGATTTCTAAACTTGCGAGCAGAGATCTTATTTCTTAACTGTCGTCTCTCCTTGGATGTCATCATCTTCAATTGTGTTTCTGAAAGATAATCCTCGTCATCATGTTGATCACGTTCAGGTTGTTTTTCAAATGTCAACTCGGTAGCAGCATCAAAGCCAATAACACCTTGGTCATCATCATGTGCACATGCATCAACTGCACATTTACTACTATTGGACACTTTGCCGTTGGGACTAGCACATGGAGCAATAGTAGAATCATTGCTTGGCGGTTGTTGTTGCTGTGTTACATTGGAAGGTGTTGTTTGTTGTTGCAATGATACGGTTGCCTGGTGCTGTTGTTGAGGAGGAGGAGACAATGCTGAAGGCATAGTGGGTGCATTATAAATAGGTTGCTGTTGTTGTTGTTGTTGTTGCTCATTGCCAAGAAAATAGCTGAATAAATCAGCACCTGGTTGTTGTTGTTGTTGTTGCTCATTGGATGGAACAAAGTCTGCTGGCACCACAGGAGCCGTCAAGTCGACAGTTGGGTCCGACATTAGTATCCAATTGAGCAGTTGCTGGTTATCATTATTGTTGTTCATTAGGCGAAGGAAAGTAAGGCACCAGTGGGAAAAAACGTAGAAAGGAAAGGAGCCGTAGTTGGGAGGGATTTCCCGAAAGAAAGGAAAGGAGAAGGAGCTCTGCTTCCAGTTCATTCGTCCGGTCATTTAATGTCTTGTGTCACCAGCGTGCTCGTGGCAAAAAGATATCTCTGTTTTTGTTGGGTGCCGATCCACCACTCCACTCTACACTCAATCTCAACCAACCACACTGATTATCGGGTATTATAGCTTACACATATATTTGTGATTATATGCACATGAACAACAAGCTGAAATAAAACAAGAGATATGTTACAAAGGGGAATGTGTGTGTGTGTGTGATGATAATGATGACAATAAGGGAAAGATGGATAAATAATATAAACTACTATTGTTGTTGTTGTTGCTCTTCTTGGTTATTGTAATCAGGTTCAGCAGGACGGTGAGCAAGTGACTCAAGTGCCGATTGCACAGCATGATCGGCACTCCAATGGAAAAATGGATATTTGTCTTTGGGTAATGTGATCACTGCACCATGCAACTTTTCATCCTTATCAGTAGATCCACCCAAAGATTCGAGATCATCCAATTGTTTCTGATGTTTCTGTTGACGTCGAATACTTTCTTCGAGTTCATGTTGTGGACCATCTCGAGATGAAGGTACGACAGGTAGAATTTCGGTTGGACCCGTGAGTTGTTGATGATCACCTGATGTTGAAGCATCATCAACATGGATGGTTCTAGGTTGTGTGCCAAATCCAGCAACAATCAATGAGCGACGCACGGATGGGTTGGGAACATTGACAAAGTGAAATTCAACATGTTGATCGGCATATCGATTGAGTGTATTCTGCACATCCACAATAGCTTGTAAACCACTGGAATCAAGTCGATTAACTCCACCAAAATCAAGAATGATAGCATGTAATCGAGGTAGACTAGCACGTTCAGCATCGCGTTGTGGACTGGCATCATCATTCCATGCACGTTCCGCTTTGGTGGGTATACGACCAGCACGACGTGTTTGATCCTTGCAATGACGGATGATACGATCAGCCAAAAATCCAGAGTTGGGGTATGTCATTGATTCATCAACTCTGAACATGATAATGCCACGTGGTAATGATTCGACCAATTTGCCAAGAGTAGGATGATTTGTAGGAACATATAAATGCTCAGAGTTTGATGATGGTGATGGTAATAATTTCTCTTGTAGTTCTTGTTGTGGTTGTTCCTTGGTCAATTGGATACGGCCAAGAGCTGCAACACGTGGACGAGCAATGCGGAACAATAGAATGACAGCTGACAAGGCGACTGAACCATAAATACCGTAATCCACTGTAGTGAAGAATGTCACCACAACAGCTACCACGAACACAAGCAATTCCCACAAGCTCACTTTGGCAAGTCGCTTGACATAGCTTGGACCTGATACCAAATCAGACACAGCATGAATCACCACAGCAGCAAGTGTTGCATCAGGAATGTAATAAAATGCAGGTGTTAATGCGTACAATGCAAGTACCACCACAGCACCAGAGAAAACACCAGCAATAGGTGTCTTGACACCTGATCGTGATTTGATAGCAGTACGAGAGAATGAACCAGTCGATGGATAAGCGCTATTGAAAAATAAAAGACATCATGTTAATACCTAGTTCTATATTGGACAATGATTGTGCTTGATGAAGCTTACCCAAAGAAAGCAGCCCAAATGTTGGTAAATCCAATAGCAATAATTTCCTGATTGGGATCAATGGCATAGTCGTTGATGCGTCCAAATGATTTGGCAATGGCCACGTGTTCAAGAATCAACACAATGACACCTGATGGCAGTTGGCTGCTGATAGCTCCAAGTAAGGATGGCTCGATATGTGGCACAGCCATGGCCTGGAAACCTGCAGGCACATCCTTAAGAATACTGATAGGGCTGGTATCTCTGCCAATGTTGATAAGGAATGCAATCAAGGTGCTGACAATAACAACCAAGCCGTTACGCATGATGCTGAAAAAGAAAAGGTGCATTCTGTATTTTGGGTATCGCTTGCCAAAGTATTCGCATGCATATCTGACACCGTATAACCACAAAAGTCCAATCAATCCAAAAGCAACATCCACTTTGGTGTTGGGTAGATTCTTGAAGAAATTGCCGAAAATGAGATATGAAGAGTCTTGGGTATTAATGCCCTTGATACCTAAATCATTCATCACATGTAAGCATTTTTCTTTTTTTTCGACACACTCTTTTGGTGTTCCGATCCAAATGCAACACACATACCAAAAAGCTTTGGCCATTGACCGATGCTGATCGTGATAGCTGAACCTGTCATGAATCCGGAAATTGCTGGAGCTGGAATGAAATCGACAAGAATACCGAGTCGCACCAAGCCAATAAACATGGCGATAGCTCCTGTCATGATCGAGAACGCTACAGCTATTTGCTCGGCAGTAATATCAGGAAACTCGGTAGTGACTTTGGTAACGGTTTGTCCAAGTAAAAGTGACATGACAGCTAGATATATAAAGAAACTGTATTAGTAATGCCACTGTACACAATGTTTATCAACCAATGCGTACCAGTTGGACCAATAGAGATATCTTTGGAGGTGGCAAAAAGACAATAAACACAAAGGCCAACAAATGCAGTACTATAGATGACCCAATAAAGTATGGTGAGTTTCTTTCTCTGATCATCATTATCTCCATTTGTGTCCTGTATACGTACTATAAACCATATTGTGGAGGAAGTTCAGCAATCTTGGCGTAACCCATACTCTGCGGCACCACTACGATACCAACAGTGATACCAGCAATCAAGTCACTAACCAACCACTGCACAACAACATTAGTACACTCATCCCGATGTTGTTATATAAACTGAATACTTTACCACTAGGTTGTAACGATGAATCCAATGCAAAATGGGGAACAAGCCGACAATGTAATCTTTGGTATAACGAGGAAGGTTTCGCATAAATTCTTTGGTTTCATGTTTATAGTCCACATCATCGTAGTCGATAATGATCTCGCTAGGCGGTGCCATGATGATAATAGAGATCAAAAACGCGTATGCGTAATGAGGAATCGGGATGGGGAGGAAATGCTTGGATCAACAAAAAGGTTGATCGTTTTTATACCAGCGTGAAACCGCATTGACCAAATCGGTAAGTCGGAATTGGCGGGAGCTGCGAATTGCGCCATCCTGTCCTGTGATTACACCTTCTTTTTATTCGATAAAGTAAAATAGAAAAAAAAAAAACTCTCGTATCGACCCAGTAAAATAAAAAACAAAAGGCGGGGTGTGCGTATGATGTTTGAACAAGCATACTTGCCATGTGAGCTAACCATCTTGCATTTTGATCCGATCCTTTACTTTCACATCACACCTCCCTATCGAGTAAGTTTATGCATCACACACACACACACACACACACACACACACACACACACACCACACATTCACCTCTTTACATGATATCGTTACTCATTTTTCTGACGTCAATATCAAGGTTTCCTGATGTTCTTGAGATCGAAAAACATGCACAAGACCTTGTACTCCGCATGTCGCATGAACAAATAGCTGTCAAGTCTCATGGCGACATGCTCTAGTTACCATGTGTAATGTAAAACCTTACACACGCACTATCATCCCTATCTCTATAATCGTTTGAAGCACTGATGTAGCCATAGCACGAATGAATCCTAGGCTGTATCATCCATTTGGTCTTCACGTGGCTGCTACATCTATTTGGTTGTCGCCAAGCTTGGCGTATCTTGCTGGACAGCATATCATCTTCTTTTGTATGATCAAAAGCCACCGTTTCATCGTCACCCATGCCAATGAGGAAAATCTCGTCATGGTTATTACAAATAACTCTATTCAAGGTAGCACACTTTTGCACTTTGACTATTTGACGCAATCGTTAAAAACAATAGAATGTTGGGAGTCCCTGGTTTTTCTATCCACGGGTCATGACCTGTTGTTTGTATTTCCTATTTTGGTTCAGCATCAATGTATAAACTCCTCGGCATTGTTTGATGATTGCGAAATGGCTTACGCCATGAATGCTCGACCTTATTTTATTTGCATCCTCATTGTCACATTATGATTGTGTACCAGGTAATCTACATTTTCTCCTAGCTTTCCACCATGAACCAACATACAACGACATCATGTGCCCTCTCCTTTTTTTCATTCAATTGACATACTGTGTATTACCCCATATAAGGGGATAATTCTTTCCGAGAATGAGGAATACCAGACCTAACGTGGTACCATGTGTCCAACAAGATGGATCAATAAGAGAGCGTCATTCACTCCATGTGTATTTTTCATTATGATCCATGATTCTAAACATGTAGTGGTGGTGGTATGATACCATTTAGCACGCCGCTTCGTGCATTGGTGGTGCGAACGACAGTGTGTAACATATCTCGAAAAGTCTAAATACACATGTCCTTGAAGTTTGTTGCATTTTCATTGTATGGTGCGATCGTTAGTAGTGTAATTTTTTTTTCGTACCACACACAGTGATTGATGATCCGCCCCATCTCTTACAAGATAACTTGAAAGTATAGATCAAACATCGAGAGATAAAGTCGTTATTGACATGCATATTGCGCAATCGGTGTAACGGCAGCACGATCTCCCAACGCGCTAGTATCAACGTATCCCAGAACAGTGGATGGGGCGCATGTATTGCTGCAATAGGCAGTGATCTGATGGCAACCAACGTGCTGGATTCGGCCTTGATTTGATGATCTGCATAACCTTGTAAGGACCGCTGTCGAGGACATGTATTGGTGGATCATAATCAATAAGGGTAAAGCTACTCGCTGCTCTGTTACGTTTCGAGAATATCGAAGATGATGTACTTGATTACACTGGTTCTCAGTAAAAGGAATATATTGCATCATTCGGAATCTAATATCAAGGAGCTTCTACCCGATGGATCTGGATATGCCCTATAATAGGACAAGTGTTCTCTTTTTTTAAGGGAGCGAGATGCCAAATGTTTGAATTCAAGGATGCTATTGATGATTGAATATTGTTGGAAAAAGGACATGGATGCTTTATTTCATTGTATACTTAATATATATCATAGAAAAGATATCCATTCTACATATAAATGGTTGATAATGAATGATCATACAATCAACACATGTATCAGCTCATTAGAGAACCATCCATGGTAATGCTCACATAAACTTTGTTTTGACGGTATATGCAACCAAGGCAGTATGATAATGGAACGAGGTGCGTGTGTAAAATGGACATGGCAGTATCTTTTTGGCGATAGTTGAACTGTGTATGAATTGATAGGGTGGTGCACATGATGAGCTGATAGGGTGTTGTTCATTGTTGTTATCTTAGTATGACATTAGATTTCATTCTCTGATGGATCCTTTGTGGTGTTTGTGTGTGATTATCCTTTGTTCTCTTCCTCTTTGTTTATTGGTATGTATGTATTTGGGCAGTGATTCGATCAACAAGTTGATCCATACGTCTTGTGTGCGTTTGCAATCTCAGTCCAAAAAGTGCAGAGCGTTCAGTGATCCCACAGACGATGTTGTCACATGATTATACACAATATTTACACTTTATGAATGGCAGGCAACTGAATGATATCCTCCAAAAGATCGCAAATTCACTACGGTATCAAGTTCTTATTGGTTTTTTATATGGCTGGTGTCCCAATCATAAATGCGTTTTAGGGCATTGACTCTTTTTACTTTAATAAAGATACTACACTTGCTTATGCAGATTCTTGAGATGTGGGTTGATTCCTGTTTTCTTTCTTATGCGAGCATAACCTGAAATGAAGCAAAGTTGTAAATGTTGCACACGATTGAAATCATGCATGGGTGTCGTTTCCCTTGGATTTGCAGTAGCACCACCACCCTTTCACGCGTAACTCAAACTCCGTTTTCTTTAACACTGCATTCGCTCTTTCCAATGACACACCGGCTCATCAAGGAAGGATCCACACGCACCGGGTTATTACAAGGCATCGAATATAATGGCTGGACCATTACAAGCAGAAAAGGACCCATTTGTAACTCCAATGAAATGGACAAGTAAGCACATTGTTGGTTTTCCATATCTCACACACACTCTCACTCACATACACGCACTACAGTATCCAAAAGGAATTCGAGATGCCTCCACCAGAAATGGTATTTGGCAGTAACCATGTCACTCTCAAGATCAAGGATATCGAAATCGATTTGAATGCGATGGATGCTTTACGACAAGTGGACACAAGTGCCAATAGCAGTGAACATATCAAAGTGGCCTATGCTGATGAATGGACAAGGAAAAGGTAAACATGATGAGAATGAATTAGTGATAGAAAGATTAAATCATGGTGTGATTAGTCGTCATCAAGATGTCAAGGATGTAGTGAAGCCATATGATTGGACATATACAACTGCTTATCGTGGGACATTGAATGACAAGACCACCTTTCAGGAAGCAGAAGAGCCATGCATTGATGTAGCACGCCTACAGAGACAAGAACCAATCTTATTCTATGACGAAAACATTTTGTACGAAGATGAGCTTGCAGACAATGGCACAACTATCTTATCGGTGCGGCTGGTAAGTTGAAAGTGATGATTGCAATGGTAGAAAGCCATCATTGACTGATTTCGTATTGAATAGCGGGTCATGCCGTCATGCTTCTTGGTACTGCAACGACTCTTTTTACGCGTTGATGATGTTCTCTTTCGTATAAACGACACTCGGATCTATCATACATTCGGTACACCCTATGTTATTCGAGAATACACATCCAAGGAAGATCATTACAGGAATATCATCAATGTAAGTTGTTCGCAAACCACATGTTCTTTATACTAACACATGTGGTTGAATTAGAAATTACCCATGACCAAAGGCGATGTACCACTTGTCAATGATCCCAATTGGGTGTCTTCCTCTCTTCCTCAGAAACCAACTGTTTTTATAAGAGACCACCTTATTATTGAATAATAATCATAAATGTACTTCTACAATCTATCTAATCATCCCAATCACTCTCATCGCTACTTGTATCTGAATCATCTGATTGAATCGCTTTCTTACGATCTTGCAAAGCAGCAATTAAGCTTGTTGTCAAATCATTTCCACCACTTGCAGCTTCAGCAGTACCAGCACCAGCAGCTACACCAGCAGCAGATGATGATGAACTGAAAGGAGTGCTTCGATCCTTACGTAATTCCTTGGGAGTGGATTTGAGTGAAGATACACCGCCAGCACCACGAATAGCATCCAATAATGCAGAACGACCATCACTACTGCCATTAGGTGAAGGTTTTTGTGGAGATGGTGCTGTCACATTTGTGCTTGTTACTCCAGTTGTTGGTGCTGGTGGAGGTGGAGGTGGAGGTGGAGGTGGTACACCATTTGTTGAAGAAATGGGTGGTGGTGGTGGAGGTGGTGGTATACTACTATCTGTTGAAGATACTGGTAGTGGAGGAGGTGGAGGAGGTGGTGGAGGAGGTGGTGGAATTGATGTTGAAGGACGAGGAGCACTTGGAACGGGTGGTGGTGCAGTAGAAGGTAATGGAGGTGGTCTTGATGTCATTGGTGGTGGTGGTGGTGGTCCTCTTTTATCACGTGATGGTAATGGTGGAGGTGGTGGTGGTACTGGTCTTTTAGTAGATGGCAATGGCGGTACAGGTGGTGGTGGTGCACGTGTTGGTGGAGGAGGAGGAGGTGGTGGAGTTTGATATTGTTCATATTGTTCTTCCTCTTCCTCTTCAGATTCTTCTTCATCACTTGATTGAGTAGCAAAAGCTGACTTGTTATAAAATGCATCATCGTCATTTGTAGAAGATTGTTGCTGTTGTTGCTGATGCTGTTGTTGTTCTTGTTCTTGTGATGGCATCATATTGAGATATGGATTATTTGATTTACGAGTTGATTGTGCAACAGGTGGTACCACTGGTGGAGTAGGTGCAATACGTTCTGGTGATGTTGGTTCTGGAGATGGTTGCACAGGTGTTTGTGGTGTTGCTATAGGTGGTGTTGCTATAGCAGGTGGTGTAGGTATGGGTCGTGATGGTGTTGAACGTGTAGGAGGTGGAGGTGCTGGTATCGATGCTCGAGATGATACAGGACGTGTTGGTGGCGGTGGTGGTGGTGGTGAACTTGTATTCATTTGTGATACAGGACGTGGTGGTGGTGGAGGTGGAGCAGCACGTCTTGATGGTGGTGGTGGAGGTGGTGGGCGGCGACCTATGATTATATCAAACTAAATATATCATTCTTCTATACAAATCTTAATATAATACTTACCACCAACAGGTGGTGGTGGTGGTGCAGCTCTACGAGAAGGTGGAGGTGGAGGTGGTGGACGTGATTTTCTTGCTGGAGGAGGAGGAGGACCACCTCTTTGGTTGACAAAGTCCTTGATAAAGTCCTTATTTTGATGAATTTCTTCTGCCGAAATACCGAGATCACGTAGCTTGTCAAATAAACCATCCCACTCTGGATCAGTGTTTTGTACACTGAAACCTTTTTCAGGAGTGTATCCAATGTGACCCAAGTGTCTGTGCATTCCATTGTTTATCAGTCAATGTTACACATACATAATACATCTCATTCTCCACTCATTACCTAAACTCTGCTGGCAATCCAATTTGTGTCTTGTCAATCTTGCTCTTTTTTCCATTCTCTACATTGAATAATCACTTTTGTTAATGAATGAATTCATATATAAAGTATATCATTTTTATACCTTTCTTTTTCTTGGATGATGATTTCTTTTTGGTAGGTGCAACTGGTTCTCGACCCATCACTTTGGTATAAAAGACATTGGCATCGGTAGTATCGGCAAAGGAGAGACCCATCATGTATTCCTATAACCATGCATATCCTATCAGTATCTCCTTGGTCATGGTCATCCCTTGATAACGTGTACTTACATCTCCAGCAAAGGTGAAAAAGAAAGGTGTTGCCATTTCCAATTCAAAACCATCATACAACTCTTGTTCCCATAGTATATCTCGAGGATGCTACACAAACAACCCATATTCGACTCAGTATTTCAACGTGTGGTATTCTTGTTGCCGAGATGACTACCGTACCAGTAGATCCACAATCTTGAAATAAAGGGACTTTTTCTTCTTATCCTTGAGGAAAACAACAGCTCCCCATATGTTGGAATAGGCCCACTTGTTCGGATTCGGGTATGCCACGTAGAGGCGCGCTACAGTAGCTGCATAGATTTTCTAATGGGGTCCCATGTGAGTTCAACGTCATGAAGGGCAAATGAAAGGCAACAATAAGACACGTACGGAATTAGGCAAGGCTCGCCTAACCTTGTTCTTGTCTTCGGCTGTAGCAAGTGCTTTCGATGGCATTGAACAGTCGTCGTCGTTAATTGGAAGCGGGGGAGAGCCACGAGTAAATGAAGCACTCGGCCATTTGAATCCCCTCCGACTACTGGCTTATTGTCTACTCATCATCACAAATCCGGCTTTCCAGCACATGCATCACTTGACACAAAGACTCTTAATTCTAATCCCCAAAGTGTGTATTGTTTCAAGGAGCTTCATTGTGTCAAAATCTACTCATCTCTTTCTTCGCAAGAATTAAATGGAAGGAATCATTATTATACCACGCTGCCAGTACATAGTACACTCCTTAATGCCAAGCCTTTGCCAGCATTCCTTCATCATAATACCCAATAAACCATCTCTTATGCTCAACATCAAAGTATATGTGTCAGACGCTATTAAAATTATACACAGATAGTAAGAATCTCTAAGCGAGGATAATAACAAGGCTAAATAAGAAGGTAGTGTAATTGATCATGATAATGCAAACTTGGACACCATCTCCTCGAGTCTAGAAACGGAATTAGTTTTCTCATATATTGACCGCACATTGTAATGATAATATTATTTACCTGTTGGAACGTGCTTTTGCTTCAGTTGCTTCAGCTTTTAATGCTAATGCCAAGTCTTTCCAGTTTGCTTGAAGAGTGTCATTGTTTGATTGCATTTGCTGTATCTGTTGTTCAAACTCTTTGCCTTGTTGTGTACTTTGTTCGAGCTGTAAGCTGGTCTTCTTGAGTTGTTCATTCGCATGATCACGTTCCTCTTGTAGCTGGTTGCATTCTTTTTCTTTTTCCTCCAGTTGTCGGTTGGTATGATCACGTTCCTAAAGTCTATATATAAGTATTCATCCTCGACGACATACATCTATCCACTTACTGCTTGTAATTGAGCAATTTCTTGCTTGAGCCGTTCAATCGTAGCATCATGTTCACGAGCGGTATCGTTTTCAAGATATTCAACACGTGCTGATAAAGTTTCATTTGTACTGCGTAAGGATTGACATTGCTTGGCAAGCGATTCATTATCATCATTGCATTCACGGATATCTTTGTGTAAACGCATAATCATCGCTGCTTGTGCTTCATTTTCTTGTTGGCTCGACTCCAAGGCTTGATTCATGGCATCCATACGTTCTTCAGCACCTGCAAGCTTATCCAGCAATGCTTGTTTGCTTTCCTTGAATTCTTGTTCCATGCCTTGTGTACGATCAGCGTGCTCAGTTTGTTGTTGTGTTATCTGCTGCTGCAATTGCTCAATACGCGTTTGTTGTTCATCGAGTTGTGCTTTCTGTTGGGAGATTTTTTGGTCTCGTTCACGAATCTGCGTTTCAGTACGATAAGCAGCGCCCACGGAACGTAACTTGGCATACAACTTCCACCATGGCCATTCACGTAAAGTGACATAAATTCTTGCATTACGTTGCATCACCTTGATGGCTTCAGTTTGACGTGCTTTGCGTGTGATGCGTTGTCTGGCAACATATCTTCGACACATGGCTTGAAAATTGGTCATATAATTGGATACATAACGATCTCGAATCTCTTCCAACTCGGCAAGCTATTAAAAAAGTAGATGGTGTGAATTATTATCATCACTGTAATAAAAAAAAAAGGAATATAATAACATACCACAGTCGCTTTGAAGAACACCTTGGAGGTACCAAGTCGATATCTTTCAGGATCCACTTGCATGGCTTCCAATAATGCTTGACAAGCTGCACGACCATAAGTGTGACCATCCATCTGGAGATTGGGACAAAGCAATTCATAGCGTTTACGAAATTCATCAAATGATAAACGGTTGGGGAATCCTTTGCGACAAATTCGGATACCTTCAAGCACACCATTACAACGTAACTGATCCAGAACGAGTTTGGGTTGGATTTCACCACTGCGTTTACGATTGTTGGGCAACATGCAACGTACAAAGTGTGGGTGTGTTTCATCCAATGTCCGCATTAATGATAACAATTGTTGTTTGTGTCGTTGACCCACAGTTTGGAACGATCCAGTGCCTTTGCGAAGTTTGAGCAATGTGTCCTTTGTTGGAGTATCCAAGGATGTGGGTGTGCCAGGTATCATTTCATTATCCGTGAGATATTCGTCAAACAAAGAAGCCACATGGGATACAGTCGATCGTGCCAAGAGTCGTGTAATGTCTTCATTGAGTGGGTCCTTGTTCTTATCAATCCAGCCATTGGTTGAATATTCAACATTGCCTGCATAGTGCTTGACAACGAAACCTTCCTTGAACCGCACAGGCTTGTACTTTGTTGATCCATTGCTCTGTTGCTCACTGTTGCCAGCCCACACTTCATTCAGCTTTTCCAGGAATCGTTTATCACTGCCCTTGGGTAATACACATTCTTCTTCCAAGCACGATAGAATACCACGTGGCTACATTATATACGTATGAGTTATCCATTGGATTGATATGTGTATACATCTCATCATGCTTACCTTGGATTTCTCAATAAGATCGATAGTAGGTTGTAAATCCAATCCAAAGTCAATGTAGCTCCATTCAATCTTTTGTTTCTTGTATTCTTGTTGTTCGAGTTCAAACATGCTGTGATTAAAGAACTGCTGTAGTTTTTCATTGGTGTAGTTGATGCATAATTGTTCAAAGCTGTTGATCTATATTTCATTCTCAGTTGATTCACTTTCATTACATTATTTGCCTTGCACATACCTCAAAGATTTCAAATCCTGCGATATCCAGAACACCAATGAATGAAGTTTTTTGTGAACTCTTGTTACCATCCAATGCTTGATTGACACGCTCGACCAGACTGGCAAAGTTACGTTCATACAATGCTTTGGCAATGGCATCCAAACTGGCACACACTTGCGCATATGACTTGGCTTGTGTCACCCAATCACGACCGGCTTTGATCCTTGGCATCAACAAGCTAGTTCTGAACTCGTTGGATGGGATTCCCAATAAATCACACACACGTTCAATGGATCTTGTGTCGCGCACATCAGCTCGATCACCACGAGAGTCTGGAGTCACATTGATATTGCCCAAATGCAAAACGGCTGCTACAATCCGTAAAAAGTTGTGCACTTCATCTTTGGAAAGACCCATGATCTCAAATGCATTCTATTCACACAGGATGTTAGTATATGAATCAATGCTCCCAACTGGTATCCCACTTGCCATAAGCTTTTGAAATTCCTCAGCATCATCCACTCCTTCAATAGTAAACTTGGATCGCTTGGTAAAGTTGAAATCGGCAGGTTGCGTAAGCCATAGTTGGTCTATCGTGTATGTGTGTGTGTGAGTCAATAGTGACCTAGACTTTCCCTTGTACCACTTACCCTTAAGCTCTTGATCAGCATGAAGCAATTGATAAAAGATATGATAGTTGCGCTCCTTGATGGATTGTTGATGAACACGGGACTTCTCCAAAAGATACCATTCAATGTTGGCTCCAGAGATTTGTGCACGTGCATTGAATTTGATGCGAATAAATTTGCCCTATATCACTATGGATGAACATTTCCTCTCACTGATCCTTCTCATCCACTTACAAAGCGTGAAGAATTGTTGTTACGAATGGTCTGCGCATTACCAAATGCTTCCAGGATGGGATTCGCTTGAAGGATTTGTTGAGCCAATTGTGTAGCTTGGTTCGATTTGACACTGTTGGCTACAGCTGCCAAGTATTGAATCACAATTTTTGTGTTTTCAGTTTTGCCTGCACCCGATTCACCACTATTGGCTCCAAGTCAGTATAAGTAGGTCTGGGTGTCGATAGGATACATACGTGATGAGAATGGATTGATCTTCATGGTCTTGCACCATATCATGATATGCTTGATCAGCAACAGCATAAATGTGTGGTGATAATTCACCCCTTCGACGACCCTTGTAAGATTGAATATATTCTTGGGAATAAATGCCAAGCTTGCGATATGGATTGACAGCCACCAAAAACAAGCCAGAATAAGTCTATGGTGGTTTTGGTTTAGCTACACACATACACGGATGCATGAATAAACGATAAGGATACTTGCATAAATTTCCCCCGCATGGTAGCGCAGAGTGAGATTGTGAATCACAGATGGTTCATTAAGATGGGTCAACTCGGCCATGTCTTCGACTCGATCAAACTTGGGAGGGTTCATTGCATACACCTTATCACTAGGTACCAAGCATGACTAGAATCACGAAATATTACCCGTCAATTTCATATCTTTTGTCTCTGTCTCCGATATCACGTACCATGCCATTCTCAAGTTCAACTTCGACCTTGTTGCCATTCTCATTCAAGATATGGGCTCGAATATAAGCATATTCTTCATCTTGAACCCATACCCATCGTCTTTCACTGAAACGAGCTTGATTAACGGCATCTTGTACATGGTCAATTCGATGTGGTACAAAGACTTTGGTGCCATGGCTGTGAATAAAAGAACCACCCATGGGTGTTTGGCTATTACGTCGTGGTGGTGGTGATGGAGTATGTGTGATCATAATACAATAATAATAATATTGAGTAGTGAAAGAAGTGTGAAAAAAAGGGATGGACAACGTACAAAGAGAAAGAGGATCGGCTTCTTTTTTGGGAAGGGATGATTTGCCTTTGTTTTTGAAAACAACCTAGAATGGTAATAGTTGCATTCTTTGCTTTATATCAGCCTGATCTGTGTGTATATGCGGAGAATGTCGATGATGTGTGTATTTTATTGTCCAAGCTGTGATTGTAACTGATCTACTTGTTCTGCTAACGACGCTACCAACTGTTCCAACTGTACTCGTTTCTCACGCTCTTCTTCCAATTGTCGTTCCAATTCTTTGCGTGTCTTTTCAATCTCATTCTTTGTAAAGTTCTTCATCTTGGTTTCCAATACTTCGTTACCACCACTGGATGGTACATTGAATCGAGATGCAATATTGCGCACACCTGTAGGTCGTGGTGGTTCTTCACTTGCCTTTTCAGTTGATTCGTGAGCAGGTGCAGGTTCAAACATGCGTCGTTGAACAGGCTTGAGATTCTTAAGTTCAGGTGCAGCACCACCAGCAAAAGGTGTCGGAAACTTTGCAAAGATGGGTTTGACTGGTTTGGCAGGAGGTGATGGTGTCTCTTTCTTTGGTTCCTCTTCTTCAACAGGTTCCTATGATACATGCAATAAATTAATCACGATTCATCATTACCATCTTTTTTTTTTCTTTCATACCTCGGCAAGTTGTTGTTGAAGCATTTCCATTTGACTGGGCTCTTCCTTGCGAGTTTCTGGTGCACGTCGTGTTCTACCAGGACGAGCACGCGAAGGTGCTGTCAACTTGGGACCAGTGGGCTGCATATCAAATGTTTTCTTTTCCTCTTCCTCTTCTTCTTCGGCCTTGGGTGTTGTTTCAACTTGTTCTTCAGTATCTTCAGTTGGTTTCTTTTCTTCCACTGCTTCTTCCTTAGGTGATTCAGTTGCTGCTTCAGGCTTTTCCTCTTGAATAGGTGTCTCTTCAATTGGCTTCTCTTCTTCAACCTTAGTTTCTTCGACAGGTTCAGCCTTGGGTGTCTCATTCACTGCTTCAGCTTTGGTTGACTCATCCTTCGATTCAGGTGTTGGTGAAGGTGTTTCCTCCTTTGGCTTTTCTTGCACAGGAGATGATGGCTTTTCTTCTTCAACTTGTTCAGGAATGGATGGTGATTCTTTTTGTTCTTGTACAGGAGATGGAGATTGTTGTGCAGGTGAAGAAACATCACTACTGGATGAAGGACGTCTTGCAGGTGCAGCTGGTGTTGCAACAGTATTCGATGGTCTTCTGGGAATGGATGGTGGAGCAGCAACAACGTCTGAAGTAGTGCTAGAAGGACGAGATGGAATAGATGGTGCTGCAACATCAACATTACCACTGGAAGGTCTTTCTGGAATCGCTGGTGATGTCACTGAAGAAGGCGATGTAACGGATGTAGGTCGTTGAGGTACAGGAGGAGATGTAGGCTGCTTTTCATCCACCTTGGGCTCTTCTTCACTAGTTGGTGTAGGCTCATTCTATGATACCAATATTATTAACTATATAAATCACCAATAAATCAGTACTCGTACCTTTTCAGATTCTTCAGCGGGAGGTGCTGGTTCAGGTTCACTTGCAATTGGAGGAGATTGTTTGGTAGCAGTAGCAGTAGTAGCATCATCCTCTTTATCGTTGGTGGTGGTGGTGGGTGGTACTTCTTCTTCTTCTTCATGAATGGGTGCAGGTGAATCGCTAGTAGGTGCATTATCATGTACAGATTCAGGTCTTGCTGTAGTTGATGCTGTTGAAGCAGGACGAGATGATTTGTCTGGCAAGGGTGGTGCACGAACAGTAGTTCCAATTTTAGATGATGCCGAACTAAACGATTGATGCGATCCAGCAGATGTAACGGATTTACGACTACGAACAGGTGGTGGTGAAGCCAAAGTTTCCTCCTCAATCTCCTTGACAAAGTTATATGGGAACACACCAGTATTGCCACGTTCCGTTGTACCCTTCCACCAACCATCATCCTGGTCCTTGTCAATGATGCTCACATATTCACCACGCAACAGACTGAGTTCATCTTCATTCTCGGCATCATATGGGTGGAGCACAATAGCCTTGCCAACTATAAAATATCATTATTAGTTTCGGCTTGATCCCTTTTCCTTCACTTGCTCTCATTCACTTACTGTATTTCTTTTCTGGTTCAGATGGAGCCTGTTGAAAATAAAAAAGAGGTTAATGATGTTGATGAAGAAGAATATAATCGACTTACAGGTTCAGGAACGCTAGGTTTCTTTTCAGGTACTGGTGCAGGTACTGGTGCAGGGGCAGGGGCAGTAGGACTTGTAGTCTTTCAATAAGAACAATGAGCATACATGCATGTGATGACAACTTTTCTCACACACAATCCAATCCTTACCGACTCAGGCACAGGTGGCTTCTTGGCAGCACCAGTCTTTTTCAATGTAGGAAATCCACCAGCCAAAAGACTACCGATGCCACCTTGCTTGACACCATATGCAGCGAGCTTGAATGCAGGCTTGTTTGCTATAGGACAAAACCTGTTAGCTTTCCATAGTTCACATATATATCCTCCCTTTTACTTACGTTCAGCACCTTCTGCTGCAGCACCACCTTCAGGCTTTGCCGCTGGAGCTGCATGAGCACCAAATTCGGGAGCACCAGGCATATCGATTTCTTCAATGTACTGATAATAAACAAACATACGAGTCAATACCATATCATCGAATAGAAATAAAATGAAACATACTTGACCAGGGAAACGACCTGAACGACCATTAAGTTCACCCTTGAACCAACCATCATCGAGACGTTCATACAAAGTGACAATGGCACCACGGGGTAAAGTCAATTCATCGGACTCTTGCATAGCGTAATCCTCCATCACACGTGCCATACCAATAGGCTTGGCTATATAGAGCAAAGGACCATCACTTAGCATCACAACTTCTCTCTATGCACTTGATACAACTTGCCTGCAGGTGGTGCTCCAGTTTCATCAGATACTTCTTGAGATGGCTGTTCTTCCTCGTCCTTTTTGACAGCTTCATCCTCATTCTTCGTTTCGTCCTTTTCAACACTCGTCGACTTTTCATCATCCTGCTTGGGTTCTTGTTCAGTTTCTTTCTTGGTGTTGACAAACTAAAAGCAGTGTTATAAGAATGACAGCCATTCCTCCAAGGTCTCATCACCTACGTTGCTTGGAAAGAAGCCGCTCGTGCCATCATCCTTTTTGCCAATCCACCAATCAGGGTCAGAGCTGTCAGTCACTTGGATGATGTCTCCAGCGTTGAATTTCAATTCATCGTCTCGTTGGGGTTCATAAGCGTGATGCGCAACAACAGTTATATGTCCTTATAAATAGTTTGAGTTATTGTCACCATTGAATACACAACTAGTTAAAGCATTACCGGTCATGAGGAAATGGGGAGTTAAAATGAGGGAGTTGTAAGTCGTGACGAAAAGGAAAGAAGTGGATACAGTGTTCGTTTAGGAAAAAGAGAATCGATAGTGCCACTTTATTGAGGAGAGCAAATGCAAATCGACTTCACACGTGTAACATAATCTGTGTAACATGACGAATTTCACACACAACATATCATTGTTTCTTAGTCAATAGTCGCTGTGCATTGGCTACAGAGTACTTTGGCACTGGTGTGTCATTGTTGGTAAACCTTTCTGAGGAACGAGGAGTAATGGCAAAGGGGACTGATTCATACACACAATGAACAGTTTCATTCTATATTGAAGAATAAATCTATTTGTTAGTATCATTTTATGCATTGATTACTACTTCTTGGCAGTCTAGTACTCACAGGATAATTCACCATGATTCGATAATGACCCAAGTAACCTTGCATATCATGATTGTACACGGGAAAAGTCACTCCACCTTTGTTGTCATGCGTATGGATAGCTATATATTCAATCAACCAATGATGAGAATGCGATACATGCACTACTACTGCTGTGACCGATACTTGCTGACATTCTCGCCAATAATTTGCAAATTACGCTGTGTCGCATCCAACAACCGAATACGAGTGATCAAATCAGGGGGATTCTTCATATCTTTATCCACTTGCCAACTGAGAAAACCAATATCACCCCATTTCAAAGGTGTCTCATTATACTTGGATGGATGGGTGATTTTGAACCCTGTTTTCATATGTGTATGGTGAACATCATTTTCCTGACAACAATAAATAAACTAACATACCAACACAATAAGGAGGATTGATACGTGGCGGGTTGCTTGCATAAGGCATATCAGGAGCATTCATAATTTGTTGAGCCCAGCTCTTGATGTTGGTTATGGTAAAAAGAATAACGAGTTGCAATAGCCAAAACATGATCTTGCTGCTGAAAGATGTACATGTCCAGCCCTGTCAGATGGATGCACTTTTTATAAAAATTAATGTATCATGCTGGATAACCTGTGCATTACCAGTCGAGCTATCATTGACATTCAGTCCATGTCCCAATCCTAGAAAAGACTGTGATATACTGTATCCTGATTTATACAAGTAGTTCCACCATTAGCTGGAATACCGAATAATCTTGTCTTCAAGATATTAAAAGCGCCATATTATGCATGAGCTGCGTTTCGTGAATGATCAAGCTGTTGACCAGTTTTTTATTCCTCTCATTTGTTTGCTATAGATTGAAAATATGAAGCATATACAATGAACCATAATGCTTCAGTAATGGCGATCAATGTCTTTTTCAATGTAAAGTGATTGAAAGCAAAAATGTGGCCGAAATGGCTCTCTTACAAAGCGATCTTAATGATCAATTGAACTACAGAGTTGGTAACATTATACATTTTGCTTTATCAGTCAAGAACATGGATTATGATCCGTTAACAGCACACCTATCCCTTATCTCATGGACGTTGAGTTCAACTGCAGTAACGCGACTTGGAAATATATTATAATAAGAATATTGTTCAAACTACCGTATCTCACTAAATTGTATAACGCTAATTTCATCAACATCGCTAGAAGCGAAAGCATTTCCCTTATGATGATCAAAGTTGATCTTGGATTTGTTGGCTTTTGTCATGGTTTTGGATGCCTCTATATCCGACAAGAGGCAGCACACCATCTGCAAGAGAAGCAGGAAAGTTGTTACAATGGTAGCTTCGTATGACTCTTCCTCTCCGGAGCAAAGACCATCTCTGTAGCCTTTCAAGAGTCAAAGGTCGCGAGCGCAAGATCAGGTTAGTCTTAGTTGACATTCTGGTGTGTCCGATTCCCCTTCCCGAGGAGATTATTGTCACTCCTATAATAGCAATTGAGCACGATGATGTGTAGCAAGATAGTGTTATATTACATTGGCAAATGAACACCTCTCACAAAGAGTGGTACTAAAACTTGAGTTCTCACAGTGTGGGCAATCAAGGTGTTATAATAGAGGAATGAGATGTGTGCAAGTAGAATGATCGCGACAACATTGTTTTATTTGTGCGTTTGTGGGCGTTTGAATAACTATGTTCGTAAAGAAAGATAAAAAGGCTTTGGGAAAGCCGCATGGAAAGGCTGATTGGTACTTTATCAAAAGAGACTAGATGTGATTGAGATTAACTTGCTCATTTGTCATTTCGTAATTTTGAAGATCATCTGCAGGATTATCGAGGACACACAAAGACATATTCAATATCCCATTTTCTCCTCAATACAGAATAAAAGCATTATACGTATCCGATATATTTAAGCATGGCACTCGATGTCATTTTATGGATGATAGGGTAAAAGAGCATCTATGCATGAGCGAAATGGCTATACTGTAACACGAGATATGCGTAATTCATGCCGCGATGATCCTCCGTGCATTGGGTACTGCAAATGATGGTGTCACCGTGTCAAGATTAGTGTATCGCTCATAGGCACGCGGTATAACAGTGAGTGGTACAGACTCGTACACACAATGAATGGCTTCACCCTATCGCATCTTCATGATCAGCGTATATGATAGCCAAGATCCCATTGTTCACTTACAGGATGCTGAACGGCGATGCGATAATTTTGAAAACCTTGTATATAATGCACATGGACAGGAAAAACAAGTGCACCTTTGTTGTCATGAGTGCGAATAGCTAAAGAAGGTACCTGATATGAATAACATAATCTTCTTTATGTGTTTTATTATGCTTACTGATATTCTCTCCAATGAGCTGTGTGTTTCTTCCAATGTTGTCGACCAAACGGATGCGAGTAATCAAATCAGGTGACTTTTGCATTTCTGTATCGACCTCCCAGCTCAGGTACCCCATCTCGCCCCATGTCAAAGATTCACCATGCTTAGCAGGATACGTAATTCGAAAGCCTAATATATACTTAAGTGGATGGTGTACATAATCTGATAGTAAGGAAACCAACCAGCACAGAAATCAGGCTTAAGACGTAAATCATTGATAGCATAGGATAGATCTGAATCTCTCACTTTAGCTTGTTGAGCCCACACAACGATTGTAGTTGCAAATAATAGAAATGTGAATTGAACTATATATATAATTGACATGATTTGAAGCAAGAAGCATGTATGTGATAATTCCTATTCTTTATATTTGAAACCGAATGCTATGTAAAAAAAAAACCTGTATGCTACTAGATTCAAGTGACCACTAGCCGTGGAATCAGTTCTCTGCCAACAATGGCAATGTACTCCAGAATAAGTGCTTGAAAGTCTTCTGAGCTATACCACCCAACCAATGCAGTAACAGGGACCGCCTCGTCATCACTGATCTTGACACGCACCTTGGTAGCATCCTTGGATGTCACCTGACTCATGTCCAGTGTGCCTGGTATCCGGTCATCATCATATTGATATCCTCCTTCAGGTTTGGAAAAGCAAACAAACTTGTTCTTGTCGAGCCATTTTTTGCAGTCGGTAATCGGATACCATTTGTAAGTCTCGGGATCCAGCAGATCGGAAGGTTGATAGCTGCCTTTGTAATTCATCTTGGTGCATGAGTGGATATAGTAGCCTGGCAAGTCGTTATTTTGTCAGCCAATGGTGTCATGATACAATCGTAGCAGCTAGTTACTTACCCATATAATACCAATGTAAATCACTTGATGATTGGCTCAATTCTTGAGCAAGACCAATTTCTCGTAATGCGCTGTATTTTCCCAAGCCGAGAAATCCATAATCGGGATGATACATAAAGTACACCGAGGAGACACATTTGGGAAGGATATCGAGTACTGCCATTGCAATCAATTTGCCATCAAGGATATACTTTTGATGAAACGAGCCATAAGCACCTGCTACACTGCGATCAATCCCTGATACTGATTCAGGCTAGAAAAATCCATAGTGTAAGATTGTGTGTCACTATCACATCCAAAGTCAATTTACCTTGAGAGGTGTATCCACTAGGAAGCGCTTGAAAGACTTTGATGATACTTCAGAATATTCATCCTTATGCACATGCACTTGATAAGCTCGGAAGAGTTCAAACTTCTCATCCGTGTACGAAGAATGCTCAAGCACAATCTAGATCCCATGTTTGTAAGATAATGCGGATACTTGTACATTGGTTACACATACCTGAAGCTTATGTTTGAAACCATCCTTGTCTTCTACCATGTGGATATTCTCGGATAATGACTTGTTGGCATCAGGATTGACTTTGGAGGGATGAGATGGTTTTCTACATGACCATGATGAATTTCCTTTTTTCTGACGTATCCTTGTTATGCTTGAATACATACTTTTCCTTCATTGGATGGTCCTCAGCATGTGGCTCCCAGGTTCCTTCAATGTAGCGATTAAACTTGGATAACACCTTGCGTTGTGATTTGGACACCTTGAACTTGGATGCATCCAATCTAATCACAACAAATAAGCATACAATTATGAATCCTGTCAATGACGGTATTGACGCACCTGATGGTATATTGCGGACAGCAACTCTTGTTCAAATCAGGTTTATAGAGATACTTGCCAGATCTATATGTTATATCGCTTTAGCTACTAGAAGACATACCCTTCCTGTATCCCATACGTACCTTCGCCATCCACGATCAATAAATGCTTGATAATCCTGAAATAGCGCTTAGTCCATCTTGCTTTGTAAAAGTCAATTTTGCTTCATTACTTACAGCACAAGCAAGTGAATGTGTCCATAAGCCATAAGTGTATGAAGAATCGTCGCTCGAGTGACAGTAACCACATTCGTGATTGTTTCGTCCAACAGGGCTCACCAACGATGTCCAGCTCTTGCCCATGGTGAGGAAAGTAGAGAAAGTATGCGCGGTTTTGCTAGCAGCGGCATATAATACGGGAAATTCTTCGGGCACCACAATTCTCCTCTCGGGCACCACATTTTTCCACGTGATTTGGCTTACACGTGACACTCGGGCACCACATTTCCTATGCATCGTGAATCTCGGGCACCCACATCCAATATCTTTTTGAAAACATAAATTATTTTTCACTGCATGTTCATATTGCCTTGTTTTAAATAAAGAAACC
>PTRB01000138.1:0-81378 GCA_025094155.1 Lichtheimia hyalospora FSU 10163
TCATTCAAAAATGCAACCTCTGTAGCGTTTGAACACGCGGATCCACGGTATATGGAACCGAGGCTGACTGGTGAGGGACTCATGTATTTGGGTCACCTGTAATCTGGTAAATCGGAACCATGCTAGTAGGCGGTATGGGTTGGTACATTTGGCATTCCTTTCTATCACTTGTTATTTCATTGGTCATACAAGCATTGTTCCAACGGATTCAATGGCATATAATGGTATATTACTGAGCACCTTTGTGATTATCGAGATACAAGTATCGTTCTAATGCATTTGAGTGTGTCTTTTAGATGAAACAATGCAAGGAACGCGTGCTATTGTCGCGGCATTCTCCATCAGTCCACTATCATCAAGGATAAGTATCATTCAAGTAATATATGAAACCTTGTTTGCTGATCACTATGTTTCCTTTCTAGATGAATGATCGTGCAGCAAGCAGCTTGTCATTGGTGGTGTCAAGTGTATTCTATGAGATCCACGTCTGCTTTGAATAACGACCAACATTGGGCCTTTGGATGAATTTCTCTGCAATAAGGCGATTTGGTGACATCAAGATATTCGATTATTTATGGCGTTATTATCCACTGTCGTTTCCATGCACTGGACAACAGCTATCAGTAACTGGTGTCGTCATTAGAGCCATAGCATTCTTCTCCCTTGTGGATATCGATCATCAAGCACTCATACTGATACCCTGGATGTTCTCTCGCCATACCAATACTCTGTGTGTACTATTTGGTCAAGACCTGGATTATTTGTGCCTACCCTATCTGTGATACATGATGTGTCTCTGACGCCAACCAGAAAGGTCGCTTGGTGGCAGCAACTACTGATATGGTGAATACTTTATTTGCTATGGGTGGAATGGGATGGTGCTTTACTCTATGGTGAAGGATCGTTGGCAGCATGATTTATGTGCGACAGTGTGGTCTGTCCTATCTAGGCCCTATCATTTGCATTTGAGGATTACTGCCTTAGCCATTGGAAGTGAGACTGTCATCTGTGACCTGGTTAGATTGGGAATCATGTATTGCAAGTAGTGAGAGGTTGTAGGAGTAGTTGTTGACATTATACACTCTTATGGATGGGTCGGCCACTGTGGGCTTGGGATACTTTCTGTGTCCTTTTATCAGACCGAACAAGTACGACCCATTCGAGTGTAGCACCTAGAATAGTTCTCTTTAACTTTCCTCCTTGATAACATATGAAATCATGACAGTTAAAATACGGAATATATCAACGCGTGATATCGTGCAATCAAGAATGAAGTATGTATCATTACAAGCTACAACTCTTGCTGTGCAGGGATCAACAACATGATCCCTGCACTTTAATATTGAGTGATATAACTCATCCACACAATCATCCACTTGTGCAACGTATCAATCATATTATCATGCCTAACCTAACTCCACTGCACTCCTGCTGGTCCGTGCACACATATGATATGCTTCTCCAGCATCTTCCCATTTTTGTCGTTGTTAGTTACACGATACCTTTTACTGTTCCTGCATTACATCCCCTTTTCTCAGTATTTAAGCATCTTCGTTTTTGTCGTTCTACTTTCCCTTCCCACTTCTTTTTGTCATTCGATCCTTTTGGATTCTATTGTGCCGATAGGCCTTTTTGATTATCTTTCTTTATTTTTCTTGACACTTTTGTGTTCTTCTTTCTATTGATCCCTTTACCGCCAACGTTGTTTTGGCGGTTTTTGAATACAATTTTATTATCATATTTCACATAGCCACCTACTCCATATAGAATTCACCCCAAAGTTACGAGATGTGCCTTTGTGTATGTCTTTATCACAACTTCTTTATTTGATAAAGTAAACAATGGCGACTATAGTACCCATGACCTTTGCTGACGCGTACTTTTTGTTTCGCAGCAACGAAGTATATATATTCTTGTCATTCCTTGTTTGAAATTGTGTTGCCCAAAAAAAAAGTAACATTTTGACGTGTCGTTGTGGTCCGGAAACACATGGATCTCACGTTGATTGTAGTCATAAATAGAATGTGGTTGCTTGGATACATATATAGTGGTCGGAATCTTTGCAAGCAAGTGTGGTATCTTTATGAGCTCAAACACATCCACCCGGGAATCAATAATCACCTCTCTGTTTGGAAACCATATTGATGATGGGCATTGATTAGCATCAATCATACTGTGGGGTAAAATGAAAGCACTCTCCTTCTCTTTGAACACGACATATAAGGTTAAAGGGTAGTGATGATATTACATACTTCGGAAAGAAGTTACACAATCAGTCGCATGAATGAAACAAATGAATGTAAACTGACACACGATATGGCTCTAAAAAGGGAACAGGCTTCCATGATGCCTCTCATTGTTATCAATTAATCGAATGCTATCCTCATTGTTCCTCATCTCTCATTGACCAGTTGAAGATGGTAGGAGGTGTCAAGCATGCATCTGCTCGTGCAGAGAAAGATCAATCATAGAGTCATCTCTTGGTAATCCATCCTCCATTATATAAGTCGATGTAGTATATTGATTATAGTAATAAAGTAAAATGTTATGCTTATAATGGTAACTAAGAGGATTTAAGTAACATGCTCGTAGATGAATAATCGTCGTCGTTCTTTGAACCATCTTGTCGCCGAGAAGTTGGTAGTGATTGCTGTTGCTGTTGCTGTATACGAGCCAACTCCAAATCATCAAGTACTCTGGAATTTCGGGTCGAATCTTCCAATCTGCCCACAAAAATAAACTTTGCAATCACAGTAATCACGCGTAGCCCAAAAGAGACAATGGATATGCATCCCACCACCATCAACCAAAAGAGAGCCCATCCTTCCCTATCAAGGTTCGAACACACTCGGCATTGAAAAGGTGCTTGAATATCGATGGACGGTATATCATCCTGTATCATGGTTGCCAGTTCAGTTGTCATGTTCTGTGTTAGGTCGGTATGGCATTGATGCGATGCAGAATATATGTTGTACGTTGTTTTCTGTGGGTTCTTGATTTGGAGTGCTACAATGTCCTCGGCATCAGAAGACGATGAGCAATCGTATGAGCATGTTGTATTGGTCGTGTCAGTGCAACAAAGTGTATGTTGTCGGGTACAGCGGTAATTGTCACGTAGCGTATTGGTCCAATCGCGTACATTGAGATTCATGGACCATAGGGTATGATCCACCAGTGACATGTTGAGTCCGTCTTGACAGTTGACAGTGATATTATACTTTAGTTCTGGTATAAATGGGGTTGTATAAAAAACAAGGGTAGTGCCATCATCCATGTTGGGTGTACATGACAGTGGTTGTTGTGTATAGTTGAAGGGATTCATAATGGAATAAGCAAATTTGGCAGAATATAAGCGTTGTCCAATGGATAATTGAGTAGCATTGCATCGTTCAGCATCGTACGTCTTGTCATACGTGTTGTAACATGACTCGTATGTGCGATTGATAACGTAAGAGACAACCAACGATACAACGACAATCACGGCGTAAATTGCTATCAATGCGAGACTCCAGGATTTGCTGAAAGGACTAGTGTTATTATAATATAAACGCCATATCGAATTATCAGTAGACATTGTCCACAAAAAAGGAAAGGAACGGGGAAAGAGTAATGAAGAGTGGAAAAAGAAATAGTTGACAGTCGCTTTGGCGGCGCATCTTTCATTCTTTTTCCATAAATCAGGCACTGTGTCACCACAACCCGGTATATAACTTGGGCTTAGTTTACAATCCACGTGTTTGTCCAACAAGACGCATTATTCTGTATTATGATTGCTCATCATTTACTGCTACTACTGGGTATATGCTAAACTTTTCAACAATATCCAAGGACTTGCAAGAGTCGATTACTGCAAACTGGTTTTTGGTCATGGACCCAATATCATCCACCAATACAAAGTTCTCGACACGTGAACAATGGGTTCGCACAAGTCCTTCCATAAACTGGATCGTCGCGTCACTTGTATCACTTGGCAAGCGAGACTATCAGAAGTGATTAATTAAAACCCATATGATCCATGATTCATGCAATGCATACCTGATTTCCCCAGTCTCGCACAAAGGAAAGATCATATCCACTGATGACGATAGATAATTCAGCCATTGCAGTCATAATCCTATTTTAGGAGTAGACTTGAGAATCAAAGCTGCAATTGATAGTGTGCCAAACTTACTTTTTTGCGCTTGCAGCCCCTTTTGCTTCACTCATCATTTGATCGAGAATATCTTGATTCAATACAAAGGACCATTCACCCGTGACAGACCCCTTGTTCATCTATGTAGTAAACAACCATGAATAAAGAATACATCATGACATCTATCATGCTTACTGATTTCACGGCTTTCGCAATACGCTCTAGAATCTTGGGGTCATTCATGATGTTGCGTATATCAGTTGTAATAAAGCCACCTATGTAGAGGATCGAGCATAAGTACTGGGTATCGGAGACCTTTTTTCAGGGTCAGTAACATACCGCAATAACGTGGAAACAACTGTGCAGGGGGTAAAATCCGCTCATCACTTATATCACTGCTGCCGAATTCCCAAAAAGTGGGTGGTCGTGGTCCACGTTTCAGCTTTAGCAGGTTTTTGCTCTTGAACTGGCTGTCATTATGTCGATCAAACTATCCCATTCATAAGATGATGCTTTGCACAGGACTATGTAGCTTACCAGAATAATGCGTTCTCGGTTTCTTTGAATATTACTCTTGGATGCATATAAACGATGAGCGTGCCTTAATGATTCAGCCCAGCGAGATTCACCATAAATGTCAACGTTGGTAAAGGGGTTGATTCTTTGTAGAAGCTACGTAAAATGATTGTCATTGGTCATTGTACAGTCTTTAAAATAAAAAACAACTTACCTGAGGTGGAAACTTGAGCACGTTTGTCAACAAATGCCAGTCAAATGATTTCCTCGGTCTCTGGAATAACTGATCTCTTTGCAATAGGTCAAGATGTTTTTGTACGAGTGGTGTTTGTGGCGGCATTTGGTCCAAGTATATAAGAAGCATATTGGTAGAGTTCAAATTTTCAAGCGAGAACAATGCTGCAATATCGGGTGTAAGTGGTAGCACTGCTAAAACTTCTTGCTTGTGTTTGTCGAGCTGTATTAACCCTGCCTTCATCCAATGTGAGAATCAATGTCTCCTTATTCATCATCACCAAAGAATAGTTACCACACTATTAAGCTTGAGAAAGTTGTGAAATTTGTTGTAACGATATCGAGCATGGGATTGGGGTTGAATGTCGACAAGATTTGGCACTCGGTTTTCATAAAATCGTCGAAGGATGCTCAGGCTGATGAATGAAGTGATCACCAACTTTTTGTCGTCATTGTATTCCCTTTTTGCATTTTTGAGAATCTCTCGTATACGCGGTTTTCCTGGGCATCGACCCGTAATTGAGGAAAGCCTTACTTCGGCTGCAACATCATCCAATCTGTATATTGTGCCATGCCAGGAGAGTGGATCGGTGGGAGGAGGTATCATTTGAAGACCAGATGAGCTGCTGCTAGATTGTCCATGTTGCACAAGTCGAGGATCTCGTAAAGATCGTGATGGCGGTTGGGATGGAAGCGTTTGCCTTTTAAGAGAAGGACTCGTAGATCCATGTCGTGATGATTCAGTAGATGCTATAAAAGAGTAAGTCATTTGATATATGATTACATAGGTTTGAACTTACTATTGATAGTTCTAGTATAGGATGCTTGTGGAATGGGTTGATTGCTGACTTTGCTGACCAATTCATCAAGAAAACTGGGATTGGTATGTTTAGGAGCTGTATGATTGCAATGAGCAATTGTGATGTCTAGTGCATAATATAATAAACCTTACGAGCTGATCGGTTGGTACGTTTGATAGATCCAATCCTTTCTTCTCGTGTAGGAGAGTTTTCTCTTGACAATGATCTCTACAAGGATATTGAACATTAGCAAATCAAAAGTACTTCGTAGTGAGGATATGCACATTACTTTTGCAGATGCACTCGGTATTACTGAAGGTTTCGGAAAAGGTGCTGTATTAGATGGTTGATTTGAAGGTCTCGTTGATGGAAGTTGGGTCTTTTGAAATGTTGGCGATACTGGAGGTGTAGGTGTTTTGGGTCGTGTTGGATTCAAATATATGCTTGACTTTGATGATTGTGTGGTTTGTTGCTGTGGATGCTTATGCTCAATGGTTGGAATGGGTTGATTCTTTGTCATTTCATTAGCTGTCATCGTATCCCGTTTGGTCAAAGACGAGTGCTTTGTTGATGGTTGACTATTCAATGGTTGTATGGTGGTGATCTCATCTCCTTTCATTGATGTTGGAAGCTTCGTCGATTTCAATTGACTCGTTCTCATGACATCAGGTTGTGATTGTATATTGGATGACACTGAAACCGAAGGTGGTTGCTGTTGTTGTTTAGAAGATGTTGTTATTGTTGCATCCTTTGATTGCACAGCTTTGCTAGCAGAAGGCTTTTTCGTATCGGTTCCAACGGTCAACTTTGTCGATACAGGTGTAGTTGATACTTCTGTACGAACTCGTTTTGGTTCAGGTGCTGATATCTGGTTACTCGCTGTTTTCTCGGTCAAAGTCTCTGTAACAGTCGTTTTTGCTGGCTGCGAAGCTGTTGGTTGCGTCGTGGATCGCCGGCGTTTCGATAGTGAAGGTGATCGTTTACGGGATCGCGATTGAGTGTGATAAGCCAAAAACTGCTCAAGGAGATCCGGGCAATTCAAGTTCTCTTCAGGCTCCCATGTATTCTCGCTAGTGATCGTCAGTGAATTGCCTTACTGTACTCATTCGTGGAAATACATACTCTACAATAAAAGTAGTGTTGAGTGGATCCGATCCATAGTCTACAATGTCTCTGCATACATACCACCTATCGTCATAATTCTTCCACTTGATGAGGAACATTCTTTGTCCACCTTCGTAAGCACGCATATCCTTTATGCTTTCCACTTCGTAAAGCACGTCTTCATCGTAAAAAGAGGCCGGTGACGCTGCCGGATCCATTGTCTTATAAGGAAAGGCAGGAGGAAAAAGAGGAATGCGTCGTGTTAGTGTCGCGTGCGAATTGACTTTGTGGGCGGGTTTTGACAATTCTTTGATTTTGGATAATTAGAGAACGACATATAAATCATGCAACAAGATGTATGATCCATTAGATAATCAACCATGATATATGTTTATCGTGATTTGAAAATATGATTGTAAAATATGCTCATATACACTTTCTTTGTTCAGCGCCTATATTACAATGCGTTTGATTGTAGAGCATTATCCAGTTTTGCAAAGAATTAAAGACAGATTATTCTCTCATGAAGGAAAGCTATGGTTTTTTATTACGCATCTTTATGATAAAGAAATGGGTGCATTTGTGTGGTAGCTATCAACATACTATGTATACCATCTAGGGGGAAGGGAAATCAACTTGTCCTTGTAAACTTTCGCAATTGCCACCTTTACTATTAACATATCTCTCTTATGGGACACACAAACACCATCATGCATAACAAAGTAGAAGCACAGGGATGATAAATTCATTAAATGGGTATATCATTACAATATCAAGCATTTTGTTTTCTTTTCCTTCTTATTTTTACCCTTGGGACCTGGATTGAGCCCTTCACGTTGAGCACGGATGATCTTGACCACTTGATAAAAGGAACGTTCAACATTAACACAAGTCTTTGCTGATGTCTCAATAAAGTCGCATGCAAGTCGTCTTGCCATCATCATGCCTTCTTCTCGGGTGACTTCACGTTCAGTGACACGATCGCACTTGTTACCAACAAGCATCATTGGGACATTATCAATATCCTTGACTCGAAAGATTTGTTCACGGAATCGTTCAATACGTTCAAATGTCGATCGAGCTGTGATGGAATAAACGAGCAAGAAACCTTCACCATCACGAATCCATTGGTCACGCAAAGCCGTGTACTCCTCTTTTGACATGATGAGTGTTCTGCATAAACATGTGACGCATGATCACTTACCCTGACCGGCAGTATCCAATACTTCAAGTACACAGGGTTGGTCGTCAATGACAACTTGCTTTCGATAAGAATCTTCGATCGTGGGATCATATGTCTAGAAAGGATCAACTCAATCGTCGATGCCTTCAGCGGGTGCGTTTCTTGTTCTTCTTACCTCTACAATGTAAATTGATCAGATCCATGCGTTGCTGGTATAAATCACACAAGCTTACCAACAAAGTGATTTAAACAGAGCTTATATCGAATAAACATGTTAATCGCATCAACAGTGAATCATGCTTGTTTCTCTTACCTGGATGGTCAATGCAGTCTAAAGTATATAAAGTGTGAGTTGCGAATATGAAAGATATCCAAGGGACCACTATACCTTGCCGACACCACCGTCGCCAAGCACGACTAGCTTGTAAAGCATCATTTTTCCGGCTGCTGGCTATCTAGTTTTGCTACTGCTGCAATCAATAAACGAATGGTCATGAGGATGAAACAAAGACAGGTCATTCGCACAGATGAAAAAGTTCCCCATGCCCTTTGAAAGAGACCCAAAATTGAGATCCTTCTCCCCCTTTGTGAATGCGAATGGGATAGCTCGAGTTGAAACGTACCAGTCTTGTTGAATATAGGAATGGGTGTGTTGATTGAATCCCACAAGTAAACGTATAGAGTTTATGTGTGTGTGTGCGTGTGTGCGTGTCTCAAAGAATGAAAGAGATAAAAAGAGCCCAGAACGTACAAAGACGCATGTTGATTTTTTTGGGATGACCAAGCGTGTCGCGTTTTCTTTAGGCACCGAAAAGGAGTAACGTGAATCCTTTCTGGGAGAACAAGAACCAAGGAGAAGTTAGTTAAGCAGCAGTAGCAGGCGTTTTCATCATCCAACCTACTCCCTTTCGTCCCATGAACAGGAGGAAGCAGTAAATTATATATCTGTTTTTGCTTATATGATGAATACAGAAGTGTTGAATGCATAAAGGGAGTACAAAGGAGGACAAGGGCAAGGAGAATTTATATATTCAACTCGTTGGAAAATATGAGTGTCTAGAAGTAGCTTGTAAGGTGCTTGTGGATCGAGCTGTGTTGGTTAAAGCTGTATCTGCTATGGGTTTGGGTGATGCTTGAGTCATTTCTTGCTTAAATTTATCTTGTTCCCGTTCCCAATCTCTCCAGTCATGGAAACGACCAAGATAGGCAATGGGTGGTCGTGGTCGGCTGCCAAATAAGTGATCCACATGGTTTGAGCACAGTAATGATATGATAATGACAATAACATGGAGTGGAACAAGTGCAAATGTGATTGTCCAAGCTTTGGTGAGGAAATCATGCTCAAACAAGTAAAACTTGTAACTGCATCCTGGAAGGAGAGATTCGGTGAAACATCGGTCATAATAGGTTGCATGATCGGATGGATTCTCGAATCCACAACAATGAAGCTATTCATTCAATGTCAGTGCATATTGTTCTCGACAACGGGGTCAAGGGATGAATGAGATTTGCTTACATTATCTTGCAGTTCAATATGTTCTTGATCTGTAAACTCGTGACGCCATCGTGTACCAAGTTGTGCTCTTAGATTCCAAGTGTCGGCCTTGTATGAGAGATATCCCACAGCAGCAATCAAAGCAAAACATGGCCAGAGTAGTAATGCATATACACCTAATATCAGTCGATCTTTACGCCAAACACCTGCTAGTCCAACGCATGATGTGAACACGCAAAGCACGGATGCTGCAAAGGTCATATTGAGTATCTCGCGATTGGCAATAATGATCACAATCGCACGATAATATCCTATACAAAATTCAGTCAATGAACATGAATACGCAATGAAATTCATTATTTACCTTGAGCAAAGGTTACCAAGCAACCGATCAAGAAAACGAGACCATAAAGCATTAGCTATTTTCATTGTTATTAGTCTAGTGCTCTCTTGTCTGGTGGTTCATTATCTTTTTTTACCAATGATATCGTTATGAGTAGTAGCCATCGTGCTAAAGTCCATCCAAGATAGCGTTTCGGCTCTCTTCGTACATCAGATCGGCCATAAGATCGTAGATAGGATTGATGAGCCAAATGTTTCTCTCTATCAGCGTCATTTAACATATAAGGATCATTGCTGTTGGCACATGTGCTCGAAGTTGCTGTTGAGGAAGGTTCTAATGGTTTTTCATCATTGCATGCTTTTTTGGTATCCGCAGGTATCGGTGTGATCTCATTGATGCTTTTAAGTCAAATTTCTTATCAGACTAATGTGCTTTACGCGACACACGGTTTTGCTGTTACCTATCATCATGGTGATGCATCATGGTTGACACTTTAGCGGTGTGCAATTGTAACGTTAAAAGATAAAAGAACGCAAATACATTCATAACGATAAAACCATATATACATAAAACGCCGAAGATTTGACTCAAGGAAAAAGCAAGATTCACAAGATTAAAAAACAAACAATAAGAATGATGGATCGACTAGAACACGCTTTGTTTTCTTTTTTACGTGTGTATGTGTGTGTGTTTGATTGAGAGGAACTATAAAGTAAGAAATTGAGGGGGGATACTAGAATGGATTATGCAGCCATGACAGAATTCCTTATGCTCTTGGGTGTTGAATCGTCATTGAGATGTTTGGAATTATAACGGAGAGCTGACATGAGATTGGACGTACTGGATTCGGTGCTTGCATCGGGAACGGATTGGATTATTTTTACAGAATGTTTGATCTGCAAAGCAACGTGAGTCAATTTAGCGTTTGTTTATAGGAATCAATCAGTTGATCTCTTACATTGATGGGTGAGCTTTTAGTGAATGCACCATGGGAATCGATATGATCATAGAGAATAATGGAAACAACCATGACCTTGAGACAAAATGATGACACATTTGCGGATGGTTGTGGTGATCTATTATGTTCCATGTGAGTATGGATCCACTCTTATATCTCATCCACTTACTTTTTCTTGTTCACTGTGTGATAGCATGTGGACCATAAAGCTGCAAGACAACTTCCAACACTCTTTTGTAGTCGATTCTTGGTGACATATTCAGTGGTTGTATCAATCAATCGTTTTAACATGGGCGTAGGATAAGCAATGAACAAAGACATGCGATTTGCTTGATCATCTTCCAACATGGCACTCCGCAGATCTGACATGGATTCATCGGCCGAGTTGGAATATCGTCCGCGTTGCAACATGCGTCGATAGTAAGAAAAGTCATTTTGCAAAGTCGGATTACGCATCTAAATGTCAATTGATTAGCTTATTTGTTATCAGTAACTTACGCGATGCTTACCTTGAGAAAGTCAAATTCAAAAACAAAGTCAAGAATGTCAGCAAATAATCGCGTCAATCCTTGATGTTTTTCGAGATTCTTGTTGACATCACCTTGACAGAGGACATTTAATAATCGTGGTATGTTTTCTTCTATTGAATTCAATGTTAACAAGATAAAGTTAATGGATTGGATGGATCTTACCTAGTTCCGATGCGTATTCATAAAAGTCGCGTAGCATATCAACCGTTGGTAATACTGCATCCCATGCTCTGTTCTCGTTTTCAGTGGTAGGTGAAGCAATCGCCTCCCGAATTAATTCAGATGCTGACCGATATGAGCGTAATGATCCCAATAAATCAGGTGCAGGTTGAACCAAGAGAATAGAAAGTTGATTATAGAGCTCGGATTCTTCAGCTGAAGGCTTTGCGTCTAATCATTATCCCCTGTTAGTCCTTACTCAGCCCAACTGCTAAGCACTCTCCACTCACTTACTTTCAATATCGAAACCAAGATCAGGCACCACTGTATCGCCACCTCGAAGATTCAAACTTGATAGCAGTTGACCCATGTCTAGTATAAACTAGGATAAATATATCGTTTACTATACAAATATAATATACCTACTATGCTTCTGTTTGACAAATCGTAGAGATGATTGTACGTGGTATGGTGTAAAGGTAGTCAATTAACGGATTATGGGTGAATGGCGAGTCAGTAAAAGAGGGCGGTAATCAAGTGGATGATGATAGAGCGGAAACAAGTGTCATATAGATCGCAATCGGTGGCAAGATCTCAAGTGCGATTGCAATAAGAATGAAAAGTAAAAGAAGGAAAAGAAAGAGAGAGAGACGAGAATAGTTGAGATAGCACGGAAAGTAGGGGTGGAGAAGGGAAAGCGATATTACTGCAGAGGATGAATGTGCTTTTTTTTTTACAACTGAGCTGCTGTGTCACCCAAGTTCATTTCGCCAATACAGACAAGCATCAACGCCCTCGAGAACGGACTTTTTGGTGGGATCAGCATATTGGCATATCGCCTTTGCACAACACTGGATTAAGTTCCAATGTGATAGGTGGCACATGTGATTTGTTGGTAAGCCCAATACAAGGGATACTGACGACGACGATAATAACCATAACAACTCGATGTTCATGCTCATCCATCATTACCCCCCACTCCATTGAATGACGAAAGAAATAATATTATCCTTGTCTTTTTTTCAATTATATGGGTCTTGGCATGCTGAGCATAAGAATAAAGGCACTGTGCGTGTGTGTTGTTCCTTTTTATTCATGCATTGACTATCTTAAACATGCTCTAGCGGAACCTGGATGCACCCAAAAAGAATTAGGTGCCACAAGGTTTTTGTCACACCAACCATCATTTATTACTTACTCTCACCCGACAACGCGATCTGCCTGTGCACGAGATCGCTCGTAGCAATCATTTACCCTTGTTCTCCTTTGCATATATAGCGCGCCAACCTCCTCATATGCACCATCCAGTGCACTGCAGGAGAACTAGGCAAATGCATATTGTCGTCTGTTCACAGCTTTCCCTTTCTTGCTATACAATATACTGTCATTCACTTTATTAACATGTGCAGGATACACATATGAATGCTTCTCTAGTACCGCATCCATACCGCTTCTGTTGTTGCTTACTTTTGGCTTACCATCACAACAACCATATGTGTTTTACGTGAGCAGCAAAAAAGGAGATTGCACATGTTTATCTCCCAAGCCCGCTCGCCAATAAGAACATGGGCTTGTAACTCGTCAAGGAGATGCGATAGCGTCTTTTGGCAACACGGGCCGTTTTTCTTGTCGACTTTTTTCAGGTAATGAATAGGGGGAACCATACAGCTCACAGAGAGAGGAGAAAGTAAATGAGGGTCTTAATGGCGGGAATGGTGCATATATGGATTATGATGGGTGACAGAATAGAAACAAAACATGAACTGGATGATGCTATACATAGAGATGTTGCCGTAAATAACAAATAATGGTCAATGTGCTCTGCATTAATTAAGTGTGCAAGGTGGAACCATCATTCATTATTGCTCATTTGCTCATACCCATTGCTACATGATATACATCTCCCACCATAGAAATGTGACATATAGCACCCCATCCATGTTGGTACACGTACAATGATGACGACAAGAGGAGAAACCGACTTTATTATCACAGGAGATGATGAAAAAAGGGATATAAGCTACTCCTTGTTTTTTGCCTGGCAAGAGCGTGTTCATTACACTTCCATATATACATGCATGACTTTTAGTCCCCTTTTTGACAAAGTCGCACATTATCAGCAATGTGAGACAGTCGGGACAATATCTTGAATGCTGAGTAAGTTGACAACTTAATGCAGCTCACAGGGCGGAAGTGAGATATCTGATTCATCATTGGTGCGGTGAATGATACTTTTGTACGTATCAGTTGGAAATAAAGCTATGCGAGTATAAGAGTGTGAAAGAGAAAGAGATATGCTATCATCGGGCATTATGCACTCGGGTATGCAAGATGAAATGGTTAACCTAGTGTAGAATAGATCATATGCATGGTATGATTCTTTTGCAATTTAATCTTTAGAGCAATACAAGTGGTGGCATGATGAATGATAAAGAAGAGAAATGTAAAGGAAATCGCAATACACCGACAAGGGTAATTGATTGAATTATTGAAAGGGATATGATACGGATGATTTGTTTCCAGACTATCAATCTTGCATACAAGTAACCCCTTCACGCCAAGCTGCAGGTCGTGTATTAACGCGCATAAGTGAAGTGATAATTTGAATGAGCGACGAGCGCGTTGTACGCCAAGCGGTACAACATCAACCAAGGATGCATGATGAGACAAGGAAGGGTGGTGGAAGATATCGATTGAAATGGATCAACTCAAGATACACATCGGGAATGATCATTTAAAGTTACATTGTCAACATATTCCTAATAGCGTAGTGTGTATGTGTCTGTGTGTGATGTGTGTTGGGCGTGCATCGATAATGGGATCACATGAATAACTATGATAATATGGGTAAAGTCTCCCTTTCCCATTGTGTCGTTTTGTTTTTTTTTCTTTCTCTCTCTCCCACGCAAAAACATCTTGGCTTTTTTGGAAGCGTCTTTACGTGTTTCTCTCTTTACTTGGTGTTGCATTGCAGTCGCGCTTGAAAAGGCACGTTGGCTGACTTGTCACGAGAACACAAAGGCACAACAAAACCATAACAACGACGACAATTGACACGGCAACCGATCGTTTCATTCAGTGGTACTTTTTGCTTTATTGTGCTTCATTCACCAAGTGTGCTAAACAGTGTATAGGTACATTCTCTCTCCATGTCAAACAATCATATGTTACCAACACCGTCATCGTCGTCATCGACACCTGAAGCTATGCAACAACTAAGACGAGAAGTTGAGCAACAAATAACTGAAAAGGAACAGCAACTTCAAGATTCAACAAGTGGTATTGGCAAAAGTTTGCTTTCACGTCAAATTGCACGGCTTAAAGAGCGACTCGAGGAGATGGATCGACAAGAACAACAACCAGAAGCATCATCATCATCATCGTCGCCCTTGCATCATTTACATATGACCAGCACGACGAATGAAAGAGGGGATGTAGGAGGATCAGAAGGAGAAGCCAATGACTATCAAGAAGGATTATCACCATCCATACTTGAAAAGTTACAAAAGCTGGAACGTGATATTAAAAGTTATCAGCAACAACAACAGCAGCATCAGCATCCAACCCATCTCGGTAGCAACAGCAATGGTACTCATCATCATCATCGGAAAGACAAAGTAAGAAAGGGTATCAGGGATGAAGGGGAATTTTCTTTTCTTTCTTTCTCTTTTAACGTTCTTTTTTCTTGTTGCTTTGACAGCTCACGTCTCGACCTACACCATCGTCAGGTCTTGATACGCTTCCTAGCCCATCAACATCGAATATGCTTCCACCTTCACCACAACAACAAGGAAATGATTCATCCTCTCTATTATCACTCCCACCACCACCATCAGGGTCCACCCCTACAAAACGACGTTCCAAAGTTCCCAATACAGAACGCCGCAACAACCACATTGAATTTGCTACTGAAATTGGTCATGGATTGCTTACTGAAGTTCGAAGGATGCACGCTTTATTGCATGAAAAAGGGGATGAGCTTAAAGCATTACAGGCTCAAAAGGCTGATCTTGAACGAGCTGCTGAGTCATTAGCGAAACAGCTGCGACTTCGGGAAGAAAGTGAAGGTATGCAGCTAAAAAAAAAAGTGGAACTGTAAAAGAAACTAATACTCGTGTGTGCAGAGAAGCTCAAAGAGGAGACTTGGAATTTGGAGCTTGCCAAGCAGGAGTTGACAATCAGTGTTACACAACTGCAACAAAGTCTTAATAAGGCAAATGCAGAGCAAAAGCGCATGGTGGAGCATATGGATGAACTGACGACTGAGATTGAGCACATGCGTGATCGTGAGGAGAAACTATCTACAACAATTGAGGAGATGAAACAACGGCATGAGCATGATATGGCAACCGTACGTCGACATGCTGCTGGTCTACAAAGGGAAAAGGCTGATCATGCAAAACAAATCGAAGCAATGTCGTCAGAACTCGCCATTGCTAAAGCGCAATCCAGAATTGGTAGAAGAAGTCATACAGATCTTGGAGCCATGGCTGGAACAGTATCTGAAAAGAATGAGGAGCATATTCACAATGAACCAACACCTGACAAGGAGAAAGATACTGTTCCAGGTACAGCATCACCTTCTCCTTCTCCCAATCCATCATCATCCACTCGTAATCATGCTCTCGAAGTTGAAACACTTAAAACATCACTTGCACATGCACATCGTCTTGTTTCAAACTTACGATCCAACTTTCGCAAGGAGAAAACTGAAAAGTTTGAATTCAAAAAGTTGCTCAGTGAAGCACAAGAACGAATTGAACAACTTGAAAATGATCCACGGCTATGGACTGATTATCCAAGCAAGAGCTCCAGTAGTGGAAATGGACCTGATTCGAATGGATCATCTCGACGATTACGTAAAACCAACAAGCGTCGTGCACCTGTTAGCAAAGCTCGTATGAACTCTACCACCAATGCACGTATGCATCCTGATGCTTCCGATGAAGATCGTTTACATAAACGCAATTTAGGAGAAACCAGTGATGATGATTTCAGTTGGAACACGGATGAGGATGATGACACCGATGGCAATACGAGACTTTCAAAAACAACAAATGCCACTATAGGTGCAGCAGCAGCAGGAGGATTCACCTCCTTGGAAACTGAACTCGCTAAAAGTCAGCAAACAAGCACACCCAAAGTTGTTTTGGAACCACCATCACCTACTGCTGAAAATGATGGTCTTCGATCATTGGGAGATGAACTTGTTGCAGCCAATATACCCAAGAATGATAAAGTGGATGTCAAGGTAAAACTTCTATTAAAACAGCAAAACTCGCTCTATAGATGCTTATCTTCTATATAGGAAGTGGCTGTACAAACCGAAACATCTCAATTCCATGAGCAGAATATACCCAGTTTTGAAATTGCACCAGCTGATACCCGAGATCAACACACTCAATTCGATGCACCTAAAATGATGGATGCTGAATCACAATGTGTGGTACCTGACGCTATTGATCAAGCTATACAAATGGAGTCAGTGTCGCCAGTTGACAAGCACGTGCAATATGATGCTGATCCACGTGGTGACCATGGCTCTCGATCACACAATGTTGGCAATACAATCGATGAATCTATTCAATGTGATCAAATCGACACAATCGATGCATCGATGCAAACGGATCAAGAAAAACCTTTAGGATCTATGCAACAAAATGGGATTGCTGCAGGACTTGGTGCACTTGCAGCTGCAACATTTGGTAGATGGACTGGGAGCAACACCAATGAGGATGAAAAGCATGAAGTGGAAATGGATAAGTCATCGGAGAAGCATGAAGAGCAGCCATTATCATCAGATGCAGTATCGACCAAGGATCAACCTGCTGCTACTGAAACATCCCAGTTATACACCAAAGAAGAGACTGATGCAATGATTTCAGCTGCAGTTGCTGCTGCTGTAGCCAAGGCTAAAGCCGAAAATGATGTGACAATGAAGAATGCAACACCAGCACGACCCTTGAGCCCACCACCTGATCACCTTTTGGATCGAGTCAATAAACATGACAAAGGCAAATCACCTGCACGTACACGACCATCATCGAATACCTCAAGTCTTTCTGCAACTGAGAATCGAGCATCCATTGGATCTTCAGCTTATGAAACAACCACTTCTTTACGCAATGAAGGTCAAATTGGATTAATTACTCAAACCATGATTGGTGATTGGATGTGGAAATACACACGCAAAGCCGTGCGTGGTGGACTTTCAGATCATCGCCATCAACGCTACTTTTGGATACATCCCTACACACGCACATTATATTGGAGCACCAAAGCTCCTGGTACACAAGGCAGCGATATCAAGACAAAAAGTGGTAAATAACTACACCCATCTCGAGTTGACAACCATGTACTAAAAACATGTATAGCTTTAATTGAAAGTGTCCAAGCTGTGCCAGATCAAACACAACCTCCTACGCCAAATGCACCCAATGTAAGCATTGCTGTCAAAACGGATGGACGTGTTATCAAGTTCACTGCTCCTACAATGGCACAACATCAAGTATGGATCGATGCATTGACTTATATAGCATCTCGTGGTGATAATGGAGATCTAAAGAATGGTGTTCGTGGATCGTTGGTGACAAGCAGCAATGCAAGTGTATCTCGAAAACAGAGCATACAACGCATTTTCAAGACCGAACATGCTATTCCATCCCAACAACAAGATGATCATGACGATGATAGTGATGATGGATTGGAGGATGTACGCATGTGTTGTCAAGGCAAACACCATGTTTCTAGCTTGGAGAGGGATCATGTTCATCAGCGCCCGTTTTATCCCAAACGCATGAGCAAGTATCTTTTACGCCACCAGGAACACCATCACCACCCAACCCAAGTGCCACAACAAGTCAACTAATGAAGAGCATTCTCTTCCATTTCTACTTTTTGATTCATTTTCCCCATAATATACAATTTCATTCTTATCATTACAACCCACGCTTCTTATGTCATTAGCTCATTTCCCCTTTTTTGATTTAAAACACATATTAAACTTCACATGACCATCCATGACAATTGATACCTCTATTCTTTAAGATTTGGCTGTAGAGAAATATTATAACGATGATGTGTGTTGATCACGTGAATATTTAGGCAGAAGATGAACGCTTGTCTCAAAAACATACATTGCATATGGTACGCGATTGCTGGTTTCAAGATTGTGCATGGCCGACATGTTCTATGGTCCGACAACCATGCCAAGTAAAATGTGCGCGCCACCATCTTTCTTGAGACAAGCGGCGGTGTTCAACATCGATACGCTTGCCACAATATTTTGACTCGCGTGTTACACATTGTGTCACGAGCCATATGAAAAAGACTTTCAGCTGACCGAAACTTTTTCATATATGCGGTTGTGTTTCCTATCGTAATATGTCCTTTCACTACTAGTGTATGTGTGTGTGTTAGGGTAAACAGTATCATTACAATGTTTGAGCGGAGCGATTTCTTTTCGGGGGAGAAAGTTATGAAAAAATCAACAGATGGGATCATCCACCTCTGGCACCAACACCGGAGCACACGGGTGCAACAATCCGAATCCGTTTGCCGTTTCTTATTGCTTATCGTTTCATACAAGAAGTGATGGTACATTATATGAGACAATCATTGTTTTGAATGCGTGGCATTTGCTTCCATGTGTATACATCTGTACCACTTTTTTTTCCAAAACATTAAAAAAGAAGGCACATGTGGAAAAAAAGCATTTCAAGTACTATTCCGAATGTATCAGCCACCGTATTTTGCAACAATTACCAAAATCTGGGTAAGACCGATGTGGGGGTGGATCAAGTTTGGACCATCGATTAACAATCATTCCGAGGCGGACCTATGATGATGGTCTTGTTAGCCAAGACTACTGTATCACCAAAGATGCCATTACAAATATACCAAGTGACTATGAATATATCTATACGAGATGATGTTGACTGTAACGCCAAAGAAAGGAGAAGAGAAAAAAAAAGACGATCATTCAAGTCAACAGGCTAAAGAAAACGAAGGAGAGGTACAAGGGGAAGTACAAGGGGAAATACAAAGGGGTGTTGGTGTAAAGACAAGAGCTTAAGGCATTTTCTTTTGGGTAAGAGATCGTCCATCAGCCGCTAGGCATAACCTAAGCACCCCCAAATACTTTAAATGTGACCCTGCATGACAAGTATTAGAGAGTGGGTGTCGGATACAAAGTGCTCCAATACCGAGAGTGGAGTCGAATATGAAACGATTTACGGAGCTGTAATGACAGCGATGACGATGTTGTGTGCTCACTCCATCTTTTTTGAGCACACAAGCTCCCCTTGGTCAGGGGACGGGGTTGAAAGGGGGTTTGTGTGCGTAAAAACGAACACGGTACCAAACAACGAGAAATATTGAAACAAAGTGTGTCGTGTTATAATACAACACTTTAAGTATTTACCCTGTGAGAGAAGGAGGTGGCATACAGAGGGATTGATTGATGATTTTAAGTTTACTTGGGAGGCGGTTCATTCACTACTAATGCCAAGAGCTAGCATATAAGCTATCGACACATACGGCAAAATGGGTCACCTGCGCCCATGAACGCCTTTACTCTGATTTCTTTTTGTCGTTTTTACCAAAATGGCTTTCAGGGGCGAATCTTGGTCACATCCAGTCGGGAAATTCAAAGAAAGCGCGCGCTTTTTACTCTATACTCATGTCAATGGAATGGATACTTATGTGCTTCTGTTGTTGTTGATGTGCCTTGTTGTGTATGTGTCAAGACTACAACAAGCAATTTAGACTAATCCATGATGATACATGCAGGTGTTGCTTCTTGTCATCTGCTCGCTTCACTGTAGCACCCGCTCCAAATAGTAAACATTACGGATCACAGGTTTTTTTGTTCAGCCTTTTCAAAACGTTCACCTCCTGTCATCCCTTGTTGGCGAGGCACTTTTTTGCCACCCATCTAAACTTGCACTTTTTTCTTTCCCCGCTTTCCATACAAGAGCACAACCATTGATAAGGGCCGAGTTTTGCTTCGTTTCTTTTTCTCTTTGCTCTCTTTTTCACAAACACTTGTGTCTTTTTTGTTTCAGCAACGTAAGTCATCATCATTAATCACGCACACAAATATATGTGTGCTTCGCTCAAATGTACCCATATCTGATTATGGATCTTATTTCTGCACTAGTTGACACGCACGGATTCTCCTGCACATTTTTATACACGCGCATATACACATGTCATTTACCATGGACTCTCTTTATCCTCAGCAGCCTTATCCACAATCATTTTACTCTCCTCCTATGACACATCATCATTACCATCCTCAAGATCATCACGTTTTCCAACCATATTATCATCAGCAACATGCTGCTCCTCCTTCCATGTGGCCTACAATGATTTCTCCACCACAAACTTTACCACCAGCTACACTACCACCCGTTATGGTCCCTAAGCCAAAGTTAACCACTACAGTTTGGGAAGATCAATGCACTCTATGCTATCAAGTGGATGTCAACAGCGTTTGTGTTACTCGGCGTCAAGGTAAGAATTATAACTTTCAATTTGGTGATGTGCTTTTTTCACAAACGTCGGATGTTGACACGTGTACTTTATCTCAGACAATGACATGATCAATGGTACAAAGCTGCTCAATGTCGTGGGCATGTCTCGTGGCAAGCGTGATGGTATCCTTAAGAATGAAAAAGGTCGCCTTGTTGTTCGTGTTGGTGCTATGCATCTTAAAGGTGTCTGGTAAGTTTGTTTTTTTCTTTTGTGTCATGGATAGCCATGTAACCTTATGCTTATATTTGTTTACCATTGATCAATAGGATTACATACCAACGTGCCAAGGACTTGGCTCTCAAATACAAGATTATGGATCTAGTGTATCCGTTATTTGCCGAGGATCCCTCCGAATTCCTTTCGTCAACCAACAATTCGTCAAACAATAACAACAACTCATCATCATCATCATGTTCATCATTAACATCCTCGGCTGCTTCAGAGACCGAAGCCACATCATCCACTGCTACTACTCCCAAATCATCCAATGAATATCTTCCATGGCAATCATCAACAATGGTACCACCCCAACCACCCACAACAACAACAGCAGCAGCTTCCCATTGGGACTACTTGTCTGCTCCTCAAGAACATGGTTTTGTTGAAGCAACACAATATGATCCATGGTTCACTTCCGATTGTACATCTTACTCAGCCAGAATGCAGCATGATATTTTATCTAGCAGCAGCAAACGAAAGTGGGACGATGATTTTGAAGGAGATGATGATGACGATTTACTTGATAATCCATCCAAGCGATTCCGACCCTTTATTGCTGACGATGTGTACTCATATTAGATAGTAAAAGATACACATGACCCATCCCATCCACCCTTATACATACATCATCTCTTATATCTATATACCCTTAACTTGTTCCCCATCCTCATTCCACGTTTTCTGATATGCCAGTGTCTCAGTATTTTAATTCATCCTCATCAGCATGTGCAAAGTAATAATATCATCTCAATTGCAGTGATTCTCATTCATTCATCGTTTGTTCTGTTTCTGAAAACATCCCAGTTGTTTGTTGTGTGGATATCCTTTCCAATGACGCGATCATCAAAACATAAACACTCGTTATTTCCGCGGAAAGCACTTGTTTTGACTCCAAGAACATGCTTCAAAAAGGAAAACGGGGGTTGCAAGGGACTTGTTTGTGTACGGCGTTGGGTAAGGATATAACGTTGATAACATCTAGTGATTTCGCGCGCTCTTTCAGGATATAGGAATCATTCAATAACGCCCATCCCCTCTCAGGGGTAATGTAATTCATAATCTTTTGCCCGTTTCCATTCGTATCTTATCATTCCACATAGAAAGAACAAGGGGTGAGTGGATTCGTTGAACCGATCATGTATTGTTGGTAAACATCAATTGCTATCTGAAGCATCGCTATCTGAACTGGTGATACTTTCGTCATCTTGTTGAGTTGGATCATCTATGATATACATTATCAGCATGACAATAACATACATGTTGGTATAAAATATCTTACCAAATAGTGCACGTAATGAAACTGGACCACCATTACGAGCTGGTGTAGACCTAGGAGCTGTTGCAGGTGACGAGGTGTAAGGAGAAGCTTCAAATGCACCTGGTGTACTGGTGGTAGCAAATTGATGTGCTGGTGAAGCAGGTGCTGAAGTTGCATCCATACCACGTTCTACATTTTCAATAAGATCCGTCATATCTTCATCATCACTGCTATCCGATTCGGAACTCCCTGACTCTGATCCACTGCTACTACCACTACTACTATCACTGCCACTGGAAGAAGATCCACTAGAAGATCCATCATCATCATCATCAGATCCATCGGATGATACTGATGTACGTCGCTGAGATTGATTGTTTAAAGAAGCTGCTGCTGCTGCTGGTGAATAAGTCTTGCCAGCAAATTCACGCCGTGGTGAATCAGGTCGTCGAATAGGTTGAGATGCCATCTTGATTTTACGTCGATTCGTAGTGGGTGTGGTTTCATGAACAATCACTTCTTCAAATATATCCGTATCAGAAGCACCAGGTGATGTTGCTGCCATATTTTTGGATGATTGACCTTGTTCATTGTTATCATCATCATCATCATCATCATCATCGTCACCCAAAACATCATCCCATACAGCGTCAATATCTTTGGAAATAAGGTCTGCATCATCCACACTCGGCCTTCGCTGTTCTCCTGTACGATTGGTATTGTCGATTGTCGTCTTTGTAGCAGCAGTAGTGGTTGCAGTAGTAGCAGCATCTGTATTGCGATTGTTGTTGCTTGATTTCTTATCTTTTCCACTAGCCATGCTACTAGTTTTTGTTGATTTCTTTTGTCGTTTGGCAGGTTTGGATGGTGTTGTTGATGGTGTAGGCACGGCCAGCGCTGCCCGTTTTCTTCGTAGATTGCGCAAAGTGAACTTCATTAAGGGGCGTTCAAGTGTAAAGGTCTACTCGTCTCGTAAACAACCATTGTATCCAAGCAATCCAGTTATCAATATTACCTTGGTTTCTTCATCGAAAACAAGCACACAGTCAAGCTCCTGAACACTGCCGGGTATAGCGTCAAAGGTCATTTCGGTATTGTCATTGGCATTCTACGGCGAGTTAGAATGGTAAAGCAACATGGACATGTATAATACATACCTCTAATGGAGCATATTCTACTGTATAAGAGTCATCGTTCACCTTGGAGAGTGACACTTTACGGTCTGCTGTACTACGGTCATCACCTCCCGAGTTGACTAGTTTAGAAAGAGAAAATGAGCAAGTAGAGTTGACATTAAGAGAGGGGTTATCTTACATTTGAAGCTATAAAAGGAGGGAGTTCGTTTTGAAGGCCTTGATGTGAATGAGTCACCCAATTGAACAGAGTATGAGTCAGGTGGAAAAGCAATATCGTCTTTGGATGTATGTGGAGAGTTGGTAGGCTGTTGTGAAGTGGAAGTCATAAAGTGTGGGGTTGTTGGTTGAAAAGGAAAAAGGCAAGCAAGGGAGGAGTGATGCGGTGCGTGGCTGCGAAATGCAGACGAGATGCGGAACTGCAGTTGCATGTAATCGATAACACGTGATACATTACACCGTATCGATGGTGTTCATAATTGTGCTACTTGCTGATATCGTCATTAGTAGCATTTGCTCACTATATTGATGCCTTGTCAAATGCATTCAATGTGTCCGTGCTACTTTTTTATTGCCACTTTATCGTTCAGCCACATTATTAATCTTACTTTAGCCCAAAAAGAATGCACCTTGTTGGTTGTCTTTAGAATAACAACCACCATTCCTTACAAATAAATGAACCAAGGACATGGACCAGTATTACACATTGTGTGTGAAAGTATAGGAAACAGTGCTATGGATCAATAGCAACCGACATCATTCTATGTTGTAATCCATTCCGGTTCCAGACTCGGCTGATTACTGCCGTTCTTGCCCATTTTAACATCCCGAGTCAACCAACACATTGCGTCATGGAAAGAAAACATGCCGCTTTCTTTCTACTATTATTCTTCAGCCATGGGAGCACAACACAGCCACATCAGCAAAGCAAAATAATTCAAAAGCAGTAGATGAAAGCTTTGATTACCCCAAGTCGGGTAAGCGGTTGTGTGTGCATCACACAGATCCGCAAACATGTGCTGCCGATGAAATGCCGTTTTTACTGTTCTGCGAATTGCTATAACAAGGTAGTCTTCCAAAAAAAGAAATCAATGAACACTCCTTCTACAAACACAGGTGTTACACACATGGCGTAATCAAGCCTGGAAACAACATGATTGGATCACTTATGCGTACTGTGGCGCCTAACTATTCAAAAGCCACACACGCACACATATACACACACACATATTTATACACATAACTGACGCATATTAGATTCAACACATAAAGAAGAGGAAAATTTTGCCATGGGAGCAACTATAAGGGCAAGGGGTGCTGTTGGGAGACTTTGGTAGGATAAACCACGCATGTTGGCTCCATTTATAGCACCATATTCACAAAGTCTCAGAATAATGGCCCTGCTGCAGCTGCTGTCGTAAAAAAAGATATACTCCTTTGTATCACCCCTCGCTTGTCAGTGATAATTTATTGAATGTTAAAGTAATGGTTGGGGGTGATTTACTGCTCATGTTGAGTGGTTATTTGATAGGATATAATGGTCTTGGCGCTACAAGAGGAGGCACAGTTGTTAATTATGCGATGGTGGCACCAGCAGATTCATCGGGCTCCCAATTGCAAAAAGAGGAAGCATCACAGCCCAAAAATATCTTTTTGCCTTCTGTGTATGTCTGCCCCTACTTGGTCCCTTTCTTCCACACCGAATATTAATACCTCGCCTCACTCAGCAGGCACTCATTTCTTCTTTTTGGATCCCTTTCTCTCATTCTCTCACACTTTCACCACTATATTATGATGACACATAACATTGTTGACTCTACTACAACCACTACCAGTAGTAGTAACAACACTACTACTTCATCAAGCTCACAATATACTCACCATCATTTTCATCATCATCCATCCTCACCGCCATACTCAACAGCATATCCACTTCCTCCATCACGTACCGATCCACCACACTCATCTAAGCGTGATCAATCTATTCCTGCACTACTCAATAGCGATGATGATGAGCATGATTATTTGCCTACACCCGTCACCCCTGCAGGTGCCTTTTCAAGCATCCTTCCGTTATCAGAGCAACTTAAACATAACACAGCCACTACAAATACAACAACAACATCTACAACTGAAGCTGCATTAACATTGCCAAGTCCTGGTGTTAATAATCGAGCACCTTTACAACAACATGAACGAAGCAACAAGGAAAGTATGGGTGGCAAAAGCAATAACAGCAAGCAAGGGCATGCGAATCTCAATCAGCCCAGTGCAACAACGGAGAAACTCTACGCGTGTCACGAGTGCGACCAGACTTTCAGCCGACCACACAATCTCAAGTCGCATCTCGCCACGCATTCATCTGAAAAACCTTACCAGGTAAAGCATATACAAAAAGGATACATGACACATGGATAATCAATAACACTAATTACCTTGCAGTGTGACATTTGCCAACATCATTTTCGAAGACAACATGATCTCAAACGACATAGAAAGCTACATACTGGTGAAAGACCATATGTGTGTAAACGCTGTTCAAGACCATTTGCTCGTTTAGATGCATTAAATCGACATCAACGTGCGGAAGGAGGTAATGCTTGCACGAGCGCTGTACACCACTCCAAAAAAGTCAATGCTGTTGAACGTAGTAGTCGTGGCGCTTCTACGCCACGGCGCCCCATACCCCAATTACATATTGCTCATCCAGCATCCCAGCCACTACCTGATCAACAACCTTCTTATCCCTTACCTCCTCACCATCATCAACATCATCAACATCACCAACAATACCAATACCAACAACAACAACAGCAACAACAACACCCTGCATCTAACTCCTCCACACCAATTTCCTCACCACCTTTACATTCACCCAAATCAACTGGTGTTATTCCAACATCAACTTCACCCTCTTCTTCATCTTCTACAGTTGCTGCGCCTACCCCCTTGCGACTGCCACCTCTCCATACACCTTCATCCCCTCCACCACCTCCTTCTCATCAACACCATCATAACACCTCCTCATATTCGCAACAACAACAACCATGGGATCGTCTTGAGAATGAAAATAGAGCACTCAAAGCTCAATTGCAAGCTGTGTTTCAACAAAAGGATGCTCTTCAATCTCAAGTTCATGATCTGCAAGTTGAAGTAAGCATATAAGCATTTATGCATACGTGTCTCCATGTACTAATATTATCACTTTAGAACAAGGTTTTGCGATCCTTAATTATGGATTCTCAACGACCAGAAACAACAACACCAGAAGCAACTGAACCGGCATTGAAGCGGTTTCGACCTTCGTCATGATACCACTGCTTATTTGCCTAGACCAATGTACATCATTTTTACAATTCCACACGTATACACAAATATGCACAGTTACACACAATCACAAATTCCATCATTGTGGATCGCTTTCTCACTCCTTATCTATTCCATCATCATCCCATCTCCGTTCTTCCTTCCTTGCTCAAGAGCAATCAAAAAGTAACACTTCGTATAGCTCCTTATCGCACCCCCTTTCCTTTCTCCATAGTCTTTCGCATATATCTGAAAAAGCTTCATGGCATGTTTGTACACTTGATACACAACAATGAGTGAAGAGTGGAGGGGGAGGTTGTTTAAAGAATGAAAATGTGCATGTTCCATTGTATAGGATCAAGATTCATTGTTGTATTGCATAAGATTTAATTTTGTAAGTTACATGTTATTCTATAGAGTGATTTTTGCTTTCCATGCACAATAAGCCATATTCAGGAGAAGAGATCGGCGTGAAAGGAAACAGCCATGTGGGGAATACATGCTTGTTCCTTAGTCTCTTTATATCCCTTTCTTCTTGAACCAAATTACCATGCAGTACTTTGAGTCTTTGTTGCATTGTGGCTGTAAATTTGCATGTCAGCCCTTCTTTATGAAAATACACATTAGAACCCTGAAGATGAATCATGCATTTTAGTCTGATGATGTTAATGCTGCTACTAGTACATTTATGAATTTCGTATTGTGCACCTGTAAGTTATTCCTTTGAGTGCTGCATGGTGTATTTTTATCGTCTTGGAGTATCTTTGTTCAAAAGCTAGAACCTTGGTTTGTATAGTTGTGAAACTTGGATCATATTGATGGGATCGCTTTAGTGTGGACTTTAATCACTTGAATCTAAGAAAGAAGCCGATTGTTATATCAAGGGTGTATCAGCTATGCACAAAAGAGTTACGCTGTATAACTACACCCTTGCATGCATGAGTATTCTATCATTCTTTCTTCCACGCAAAAACATGTCAACCGTTAACAGTGTTCATGGGCGTCAGATCTTTGATTCACGTGGCAATCCCACTGTGGAAGTCGAAGTAACAACCGCCAAAGGCGTTTTTCGTGCAGCTGTGCCTTCTGGTGCATCCACAGGTGTTCATGAAGCTCTTGAACTTCGTGACGGTATCAAAGCGGATTACATGGGCAAGGGTAAATTTAATGCTTTTGTTGTACTGGTGGCGTTATTATCCTCACATCCATCATTATCATTATACATAGGTGTTCTGAAAGCTGTCGAGAATGTCAACAAGGTCATTGGTCCTGCATTGATTGAATCCAAACTTTCCGTGGTTGATCAAAAGGCGGTGGATGAAATGATAATTCAACTTGATGGTACCAAAAATAAGAGTAAGCTAGGTGCAAATGCTATTTTGGGTGTATCACTTGCTGTCGCCAAAGCTGGTGCAGCTGAAAAGAATGTCCCATTGTATGTTCATTTGGCGGACCTTGCGGGATCCAAGAAACCATTTGTTATGCCTGTACCAGCTTTTAATGTGATCAATGGCGGAGAACATGCAGGCAATAAGTTGGCAATGCAAGAGTTCATGATCATGCCTACAGGTGCAAAGTCATTTACAGAAGCTATGAAAATGGGAACGGAAACATATCACCATCTCAAGAATGTGATCAAGGGTCAATATGGTCAAGATGCTACCAATGTGGGTGATGAAGGTGGATTTGCTCCCAATATCCAGGATGCCAAAGAAGGTCTTGATTTGTTGGTTACTGCTATTGACAAGGCTGGTTACACAGGCAAAATCAAGATCGGCATGGATGCAGCTGCATCCGAATTCTTCAAGGATGGCAAATACGACTTGGATTTCAAAAATCCCAAATCCGATCCATCATCCTATCTCACTGGTCCACAGCTGGGTGATTTATACAAGTCATATGCCGACAAGTATCCTATCGTTTTATTTGAAGATCCTTTTGATCAAGATGATTGGGATAACTGGACTAAATTCGAATCGACGTGTAAACAAGAGTTGGTGGGTGATGATTTGTTAGTCACTAATCCCGAGCGTATTGCCACTGCTATTGAAAAGAAGGCCTGTAATGCTTTACTTCTCAAGGTGAATCAAATTGGTTCGCTCACTGAGAGTATTCAAGCTGCAAAGGATGCTCAGAATGCAGGATGGGGTGTTATGGTCTCTCATCGTTCAGGTGAAACAGAAGATACTTTTATTGGTGATCTCGTTGTTGGTCTACGTACTGGACATATTAAAACAGGTGCTCCTTGCCGGTCCGAGCGTCTCGCTAAATATAATCAAATGTTACGCATTGAAGAACAGCTTAATGGTAGCTCTGTATATGCAGGAGAGAACTTTCACAAAGCTCATACGATGTAATCATTTACAATGAACGAGCAAATAATGAATGTCTTTTTTTATAAACAAGGATGATAATGACTATAATTCAGAGGAGGAATGATGCCAGAGGATTGCTATTGCTAGTATTGTTGGTAGGAATGAGGGGTATGTGTCTGTTGTTACTATTTGTTGTTTCGCTTGGCATCCTTCTTTTCCAATTTCTTTGCCATAGCTTTCATCTTGAGACCAATACGTGATCCAAGTTGCTTTTCCCAATCGTCCTTCACTTTGCGATATAACATCATTGTAAATCGAGCATCTTCAACAGACGAATGGCTGCCTTTCTGGATATCAATGTTCAACACCTTTTCAACAAGCATTCGAAGACCAGGTGTCCTTCCCTTGGCATATTCTTTGAAAGGCTTGTATCGAGAAGTATCACGAATCATGAGCTTGGGATGTGGAAGCATGAGTACTTCTAAATCGTTATATACTGCATGGCCGACAAGAATTCGATCTTTGATAATATCGTTGACAAGTTTTTGTGCTTCTTGGAATGACATCGCTAAAGAAAGCTCATGTTAAATCAGATCTTCAAGTGTATATTCCCTTGCTTACCATCCTTGAGATGTTTTGGCTCAATACCACTGACAAATGTACGATAATCTGTCACTCGTTCCATAGGCTTGACATATGTATCCAATAAAACTGCACCATGGTAATTGACCAAACTCACACGTGCTAGTGCAGATGCAATGCCACCTTCACCGACACCCACCATTTCGCAGTCAATAGCGACGTATTTGCCCATTCTACATATCGATGATGAGCCATTGCTTTCATGATCCAATGATTGATATAACATACTTGGCTTTGTCACCTTCAACAGCATTCATTTGCTTCACCATGGCTTCTTTAAGTGTCGTCTTGGTCATTTGAGTGCCATCGATCGTTTTCGACTTGGTGACACCATACGCTTTTGCAAATGATTCATCGTCGATGTCCTCACCGAACCACAGTTCCTCCTTATTGATCTGCTTCTTTGTTGACTGTACACTAGACTTTTCACTGAATATAAAAGAATAAACCATTGGTCAATAAGCTGCTCGGTCTTTACCTATATTGATACTCACTTTGTCTTTTTGGATCGCTTGGATCGGTGGTGTGCATTGTCATTGTTCGATTTACGCTTTTTCGTTTGCTGAACTGCCTATAAAAAAGTTTAGAATGGGTTCCAGAACATGAATTGGTTACTGTTATGAAACCTTACCCCCGCATTGAGAAGCTGCTTCCAATTGGAACTAGGCGGCACTGACTTGTTCTTCATAAGGAACTGAAGGAGACAAAGAAGCTGGGACTAGTGGCTTGTGAAACACCCATTCTTTAAAGAAGAAAGAAATTCAATAAATGATGATGGATTTGACAAATATATTTAAAGCAGTGTGAATGTACAATATGTGTGGTTGATCATTATATACATAAAGGATGAAAGGAGGATATTCTATATGCTATTGCTTAACACTCGACTTCTTGTTGGTTCTTTCGTCGACCCAGCAGAGTTGCATTATCCATGTTGAGCTCAAATACAGGCTTTGTCTTTTGGAATCGAATTGGGTTATTAGGCATTTCAGATGATGCCATTTTGCTATGCTGTGACACATCTTCATATACACATCGAGAGTTGGCAGCATTAATACCATCATTCTCTCCCTCCATAAGTTGACGACGACGATCCTTGCGACGAGGTGTGCGTTCTTCGGCCATACGATGTACGGCGTAGGATACATCAAAGACTTGCTTCATGGATGACAAGCCTACATCTCTTCTAAAATCGGGAGTACCTGGAGCTGGGCTAACAAGAGGTGTTTGCACACGTTCAACAGCAGGAGTAACGACGTTTTTCTACACAAATAAAGATCAGCATTCAATTGAGATATACATGAACCATAAAAATACATACATTGAGTATCCATGGGTGATTAAGGAATTGATCAATGGTATATCGTTGCTTTGGATCAACACAAAGAAGGTTACGCACGAGATCTTTAGCTTGCTCGGAAATTGGATCCCACCATGGGCTGAGGAAAGTGTATTGACCGCGTGCAACCTTTTCTGTCAAAACGGGAATGCTCTCATCGAAAAATGGTGGGAATCCGCAAAGGAATGTGTACAAGACACATCCAAGTGCCCACATGTCCACAGACTTGGAATATCGTTCATCCTTAACAATTTCAGGTGCTGTGTATCCAACAGTACCGCATGGTGTTTTGGTCTGTTGATCCCATACGACTTTGCTTAATCCAAAGTCGGCAATTTTAACTCGGCCAATAGTACCCGCACCCACGCCTTCAATAAATTCTCCCTCATCCACTTTGTCTTCATCACCAGGGTATAATGGCTGTGGTGTGCTGACGCGAGGTGCATGTGGTATGGGTTCAAACAACAAGTTCTCCGGTTTGATATCTCTATACGTTAGAATAAGCATAAGTAAAATAAGTTCATTCTTCAAGAGTGCAACTTACCGATGTACCACACCTCGCTCTTCATGCAAGTATCGGATACCTTCAGCTACCTGACGAATGCAATGACGAGCAAGGTCTTCGCTAAAGTAGGTAAGGCGTACAATTTGATGAAACAGTTCACCACCCTCGCAGAATTCCATGACCAAATAATAATGCTGTTACAAATATAATCCATAGTTAAGTTTAATTTCATTCTGTTTTACGTGTGATGCATGTTACTTTACCTCTTTTGTTTCCATAAAGCTCTTCAACTGCACCACAGTGGGATGGCGTGCAGTACGCATGATTTGAACTTCTTTAAGGACATTGGCTCGCTACAGCAAAATAAGTCATTCACGTACATATCTAGCGTATCATATTACTTACCTGATGAGGACTCAGTTCATATTTGCGTACAATCTTGATAGCAACCCACTCTTTGGTTTCACGATCCATGGCTTTATAAACATTGGAAAATGCACCACTAATGAAGGCACACACACACAAATAAAAACACGCGCATGCACATGGTCAGTACACAATTCTATGCTTTCTTTCAAACGTCATTCAACTCACTCGCCCAATTTGTCGGATAGTTGGTATCGTTGCTGGATATGTTCATGAGGGGATTCATTGTTGCTCTTGTCATTGTTGGTAGTTTTCCTTTCATTTATGAGACGCTCGACAGCTTCCAATCGATCAGGACCCAGTTGCTGCTGTTGATGTTGTTGCTGTTGCGCTTTGCGCTCTGTTGATGACGACTGTGATGCATGGCGTCCGTGACGAATGAAATTTTTCAATTGATCAAACATGGTAGGTAAAGAGGAAAAGTGGAAAAAAAAATAAAGAAGCTTTGTGCTGCTGATGCTTTTATATAAAGAGAGCCCTGTGTCATCGTCATGTCGTCGTTGTGTAGCCCAGCTTTTAGGGTTGGGTGCCAACCATCACCCATTTAGTAACCATGACATCAGTTGAGCCGATAGGTGCAGTTGGGCTCCGACTCTATGCAGAATTTACTTTTGAAAGGCATAAACAAAACTATCATCAATTGTAATGTTCACTTACACCACGTGCATTGTATTCACACGATTGGTATTATCAGATCTATTTCTTTTATTCACATTGAGCTATGTTGTCTGATGTAACTAGGGTGATGAGTGGAATTGCGTTGCTATGTTGTCATTTCTCCGTCACACCAGCCCTAAAATAAAGCGAGTTGTGGCGGCAAAGCGCCAAAAAAGCACAAGCTGCTAAGCTTTGTCCTACATTGCTGATAGTCGCGCTTTCGGAAAGATGTCCACTTTATATCACAATCCGAGGAATAATTTGTGATTATGATTACATGCGTATCGCATATACTCGTAGTAAATCGACAAAGGTCAATCGACAGAGTTTACCCCTATTCGTCAGTTGAGTACTTTTCCTTTTTTACATCCCCACTTGCTTATTTCAAAGTTAACCAATATTGGTGATGATGATAGGCCGATGCGGGGATATAGACTTTTTACAATTTAATCTCACAGACAAGGAGCAAAAACTAGCTGACTCGTCTTTATACTAGGGATGACACGTGCACAATAACAGAACGACATTACTAACTATTGAGTGTTATATATGCGTCACTTTAGAGAAATTTTATGTATGGGATGATGGATTAAATGAGATGAGCTACAATTGTTTCAACATCAACATAGGCAAGCAGCATCCATTACAGCTTCTTGATCAGTTGCGTATCCAATACATCAATGTGACATCTATACTGCCATGATTACTACCAAGACTAGTTTGACTACATATATGAAAGAAATGAAAGGCGCAGAGTCGTTCCTAATCTACAACAGCTGTTTATTGATTTCTATCAGGCGTGATAATCTCCTGATTGCTCCATATCCACACCGAATTGTTGGTAAGTGACCTTATACCGCAATCGTAAAGGTTCCTAGTGTTCTTTGCATTTAATAAACCATTCGTCGCTCACTCAGCACTCAGCTATCCTTTTACCTTGTTTGGGTTACTCAGAATGATGTTTTGCATCACAGACTTGGTTGACTTGGGCGGTACCATATCAGATGATTGAGCTTCCATCTTGAGTTGCATCGACTATAACAATACTTGTAAGGAAATAGAAAGAAGCCAAAATTCCACTCGCACTTACGCGTGGTGCTGCTAATCGCAACATCATATTCTCCATAGGTGCTGTCGATTGATTGGAAAAGTAAGCTTTCATTCGCCAAATCGTGTCGAGTTGCACAATCTCCAAAGTGATTTGCAAGCCATTCTTATTGGTCAATTCAACTATATACAAAACAATGAATATGATGAACCGGTTTGGTGTGTTCTTTATACTGACCAGGCTCATGTTGGATGGGGCTGCTGCTGGCAGTATTATCGGTTGCTGATACATTTTCTTGGCTAGTGTTGATTGATTGCTCACGAATACTTCCAGAAGCACTTGGTGTTCCCAAAGATGACGAGGATAAAGTGGGTGAAACTGCAGGAGGGGGTGGCAAAGCATTAACCTGCAAACCAAAAGGTGATGGTGATGAGGTGGCAGGTGGATTTGAGGATAGGAATGCAAGTGGATCAAATGATTGTTGCTGAGCTGGTTGTTGTTGTTGTTGTTGTTGTTGGGGTGGAGATATTGATGCACTTGATCCAAAAATGTCGCTGAGCTCATCAAGAACGTTTCCTTTAGATGCAGTGCTAGCAGGAGCTTGTTGACCAGTCGAAGGTTCATCATCCAAATCGATCAAACTAATTGCTTGACGAGGCGCTTCTGCTTCATCCGTTTGTTTTGGTGGTTTACCGCTGATCTCATATTGCGTATCGTAAATTCCCTTTTGTATATCAGCAAATTTGGCCATGGAATTGTTGATCATGTCATTCAACGTAAGCAAATTCTCTATCACAGATCATTAATATCAATGTATACGGATATTCACCATAATGAACTCTTACCAATTTTTTCAGTATCCTCCTCTTCTTGAATCATCTTTTGGATCTTGGGTTGTGCACCAGCACTTGAGTTCCTCAATTCCACTAGAGTCTCATTGCGATTGATTTGCTCTCCAGGTTTGACATTTTCGAGCATTTCATATAGCAAAATCACCTTTTCTTGAATCTTGTGCAACTCCTCCTCGAACTTTTGCTGATAGTTTGGCTTTTGTCGTTGATCCTATCAAAATAGACAACGCATATAAACAACCTTTTTCATATCATTCATTTCCTTTCAAAAACTTACATAACCGGTCATTACTTTCATGAGCTGATTGGCTTCCACCAAATCCTGTGGTCGTCCTCGACGAATCAATTCTTGCAGTTTCTAATGCACAATCATGAGCATCATACATCAATATATTATACGTACTCATGTGACTTACTGCTGATTGTGCTACACGATCCTCTTCCTCAAGTTCTTCGGCTGATTTGAGTGATTGTGAAGGTGCCAATGCTGCAACGGATGCATCTTTGAGTTCCGGGAATCGATAGCCTAACCAAAGATACAGGTTAGTATACACACTTCGTAGTTTTCCCATAAGTCATTTTCATACCTTTAAATCGCAACAAGCGATACATGTCTTTGATATGGATTAAATCGTCCTTGTGTCGTGACATGTCTGCAAGTGCCACCTTCCACTCCTTGATCATGTAGAGAATACGTTGAATGGCAGGGTTAGGGAAGGGCTATGAAACCAAGAATGAACATGAGCATTGGATAACAATGAGTCTCGTATTGATTATTTACCGCAGGGCGCTCAGGAAACTTGCGTACAAGTTCATTCAAGAATTCCTTCGTGGCGACTTGTAAATGGAAAGGATATCCACAATTCTTGACACAATTATCAAGCAGCTGTAATAGATATTCAGTCAAATAGGGATCCACAGTCGAATTCTATTGTTTTCATACCGTGAGTGCAAGCATGGATTGATTCAAATTTCGGCTGTTGACCAAGCGTACAATGGCTGTGGCGGCTTCTCGAGGACTATACACATAATGACACGTGAGCATACACAACGGCAAGACGGCAAGCACAAAGATGACTTACGCGTTTCCCTGCTTCTTGTTAATCATTTCGCAAATCTCGAGGTTCAGAGCAAGGTCTGGCTCATAGCGTGCGACGCTGCATGCTTCCTCTACAAGTCATGAATACACCATTCGGGCATATGTGTGTGTGAGAAGCGTGCCAATGCCACTTAACCCCTCCTTGTACCGCATTTACCAATGAACTCTACAATTGGCCCAGCCATGCTCGAAGAGAAGCGTATGCAGACAACGTTAAGGTATAAGAAATAAAGTAAAGAAAAGACAAAAAGATGTCGTTAAAGATGGAGTTCTTCTTGGGAAGAGGGAGCTTGAGCGGGCTTGCTGTATCAAGCGCACGCACTCGTTATCCATTTCAGAAAGCGAAACGTGATTGGCTATTCTAGTTGCTTGGTAATGCTTCCTTGGATCACCCTGAGATCTTTGTCATAAGATGCTACAATGGCATGGATACGGGAAACTTGTACATACACACTCATGTTACTAGACACATGCATCTAGAAGCTTGCTTTAATGCCGTTCGTGAAACCATGCTATCGATTGTTGAATTAGCGCACGACTATGCTCATTGGTTGCTGGGCACTCCACATCATTCAAGGCTGAGAAAAAGATTAGACATACAGGTCCATTATAGCATCGATAGAGAAACAAATAAATATGCGCATGATGACAACAGTGCATTAGAGTAATTGTAATAGGATATCCATTTATCTTCAGCATGTCATTATGGCAAATATCAAGGAGATGGAATATGTTGCATGACATATCATTAATGAGGAATGTATAATATGGTACACAAGCAATTTGGAAGATGAGTGGATCAATCAACTGATATGTGTGCGTGTGTGTTGACCTTATGCCGAAAGATGCTCCTTGATCATGAAGGTTCATTGTGAATATCAATGGATCGCCAGCAAAGTATATCGAAGCATTCCTTGTATTTCGTTGCCACTTTTCCAAAGGCATTCTATAGATCTGACGTATGAACCTTGGAACGACACGGTTCTACACCGTTTGCAAACACCCATCTTGGCAAGTTTGGGACACGCTTACTTATTGCTTTCGAATAAAGTAGGATCATAAACACATACATTAGTACTAGATAATCGAGTAGCAAGTGTTGCATTATACAATCGGTGGTCAAGGAGCATACATAATTGATTTCAATCATCTCATGTAAAGCGATTACAGCAGAGCATCGAGTCATCAACAGCACACTATTATTCAACAGCTTATATAACCTATAGTGTCGATCAACTATATTATACTCAGATGAACATTTTGTGTATGATGCACAGTACAACCTTTTATGTATCCCGAAAGATATTACAAGTAGATGGCTCACATCTATGCATGTGTGTGGGGTTATCGGCATATCAATAGCTCTAACATACACGCTTTAACATTAATAATCGAGTAAGTTGGAAAGAGAGAATGGGTTTATATTTGATTAGCTAATTGAATCAAGGATGTTTTATATAGAAAGTGAGCAAGTAAGGTGGAATCTTGCGATAGTCAAACAATAAGTAGCTGGGGGTAGAAGCATAACAACTATCAAGGCCAAATATAGCTGAGGTGGTTGTCGGCGAAGCCCGGGTTGACCCGGTTGAAGCCGTCACGGATATCCTTCTCCCGTCATTTTGCAAGCAATTCCCGTCGTTTTTTCTTTGGTCGCTTGTTGAACACATCCCATATACACAACTCTATTATCCATGCAACGGTTCATTGCACGTTTGCCTTCTACTAAACCATGTGTCGCCGGTAACAATAACAACACCTTTGAACGCGCAATGACGATAATGCTGAACCCTGTTATTTTATGCAGGCTTTCACTCGGCCGCTTCGCGTGCAGCCATCAGCCGTTTCAACATGCCTGCCATGAGTCCTACCATGACTGAAGGCACTATTCACCAATGGAAAGTGAAAGAAGGCAAGCATAACAACCATAACGTGATTTCAAGAGGATATTGTTACTAATTGATGTGACACACGATACAGGTGAAAGCTTCTCTGCTGGTGATATCCTTCTCGAACTCGAAACCGATAAAGCTCAAATTGATGTCGATGCTCCTGAGGATGGTATTCTTGCAAAGATCATTGTGGGTATATGGAATGTTTATACGACGACAACTTTATATTGATATTATGACGAATAGTTAAAAGATGGCGAGAAGGCTGCTGTCAATCAACCTATTGCACTATTAGCTGAGGAAGGTGATGATATCTCTAATGTTGAGATGCCTGCTGAAGAATCATCCTCTGCTCCTGAACAACCCAAGGGTAAGTGTGGATGAATTTCTTTTTTTGGGGGAAAGATGAATGAATGGGGAATGACTGATACGATTGTCGCCGATGATCATTATAATAGCTGAAGAACCCAAGCCAGCAGCAGCAACAGCACCACCTACACCATCAACCCCTATGGATCATCATGAACTCGATACTAGCAAATTGAAGAAACCACTTTCTCCTGCTGTTATCTCGCTTGTACTTAAGCATCACATTAAAGATCTTGGTGCCATCAAAGCATCTGGTCCCGGTGGCCGTATCTTGAAGGGTGATGTCTTGGCTCATCTTGGTTTGATCCCTTACAAACCTGCTCCTCCTTTCAGAATGTCCATTGCGCCTCCCAGAGAAGAAATTGTATTTGCCAAGGTATATATTATGCGAATGATGCATATGATAAAGTTACTGACAACAATTAACATTGATAGCCAGCTGGCAAGGAAGGTGCTGCTGCTCCCAAGGAAGAAAAGCCACTCCCTAACTTTATCAGCAAGACTGTTGCAGTAGATGACTTGTTGGCATTACGTCGTGCTTTGAATGGTATATATATATTATAAATGTGAATCATGGATCATGGAGCTCACCAACAACATGTTAGAACAAAACCGTACCAATGTCAGCGTAAATGACTTTATTGCCAAGGCAGCCACCCGTGCTCTTCAAGATGTCGTCAGCTCTCCCAAGATTTCCTCTTCTTCCTCAAAGGGTATCGTGTATAACACTGATGTGTCCTCCTTTGCCGATGCTTATAAGGGCGGATCTTTCAAGTGAGTATAGCATAATGCAAGATGAAATCAAGGATAGCTTTGGACTTATATATTATTGACAGGATCTTCCACTTGTCCCCTCCCACTTATGACTTCATTACCGATTCCTACGAAACTTCCAAGCCTTACGAATTGAATGTGAGCGCTAGCCAACGTGTTGAAAGTGGACAAGCACCCAAATCGCAGGATGAAGAGATGGTTGATCTTATTGAATTCCTTGGTGGAGAAGTGCCAAAGAAGGAAGCTCCACGAGCCATTGGTTTAACAACAAAGAATGCTCAAATTGATTTCAGTGCACAACCCAAGGTGTCCCACCAAGTTGAAATCAAGTTGCAAGATAGCGTCCCTGGCAAGATTTTGAATGATCAAAAGGCAGCCACTTTCCTTGACCGTGTAGAATATTATGTTAGAAACCCTAGCGAATTGACCGCTTGATCCAACTATCCAATCAGTATAAAATAATATCATCATCTTTCCTCCATGCTCTTTGTCTTTGATAATATTTGGATACTGTATATGACAAAAGTGATTGAATGGTCATTGTTTCGCATATTGTTGAAGTACTTTATACCCTGTGACATAATGCGTATTATTCCACTACTGTGCTGGATGTCTATTTCTACCAATGGGATGATTTCCCGACATGCGTAATTTCTGAGGAGGGTGTGAATGATATTTGGGTTGGCAATCCATGCATTTGCTGTAGAGAACCATCTGAAAAACTATGCATTGCAAAGAAGTAGTCATGATTATCATAATTCGATCATTTATTCATAGCCATTGGTCAGTAATATCGAGAAAAGTGATTATGCGAAAGCTAAACTGACGATAGTAATTGGATTCGAGAATCATATGGATAAGATTTGGGTAATATCAATTGAAAGTGATACCGGAAATGTCTAGTTTATATAGCAATGAATAAGCTATCAAGATACGGATAAAACATTATTAACCATGAAGAAAAAGATGATACGAATTTAACCGTAGGGTGGTAAGATGTGTGTAACTACGGAAAGTCTACCGCCAAGCATTGTTTAAATACCAGCTGCTGTTCCAGCACCCCACATTTTATTTGGATACCCCGGAATTAAAAGCAATGAAAGCAATATGAATGACAATGAAGCATATATCTTATTAGCTATCCTCATGCATGTATCGATTATGAGAGTGCATTGATGTCATTGGGAAGGGTTACACTTGAGTTGCTTCTCACACAGCGCTGATTTCCTTTGAAGATGTTGATCAACACTAAGCTTTACCCCGCTTTTTCCCTTTCCAAAACTTAAGGTACTTGATTCTTCCCATGGATCCTTCAACACCACGCATTGCAATGCAGCCCATTCGACCACTTGCTCCCATGTTACCACCTCAGAGTTCCGATTATCAGTCTCCAACATCCCAAGTTGATTCACCTTCTACTGTCCCTTCACTTGCACAGCAACCACAACCACAGCAACCATCCTCGTCAACCAACAAGAGTCGACCTACTAAGCGACAAAAGGTGTCACTCGCTTGTCAAGAATGCCGTGATAGGAAAATCAAATGCGATGGTGCTCGTCCAACATGTGGACCATGTCTCAAAAAGAAGAAGCCTGAAGGGACTTGCGTTTATGAACCAGAACGTGCAAGACGAGGTGTCAAAAGCCAGTAAGTGACAAAGAATGGCTTTAAGGAATGACTAAACTCCCCCATTAGATATGTTCAATTACTTGAAAACAAGGTCCGAGAATTAGAAAATGCCATGAGACAAGAGAAAGAAGGATCATTTTCGGTGGAGAAGGTTTGTATAATGAATAACTTGTTTATGCATTACAACTCACATGACATAATGTAGAATCCTAGTCTCTCCATCGACAATTTGACGTCTCCAAGCAACCCACCAACACCACTACCACCACCAACACCAACGCAACAACAAGAGAGAACATCATCAATACCATCCGATTCTAATTTACATCAAGATATATTACTTGATGGCAGTATTACACTTCATCCAGCATCATCTATGCCAAATGACTTGAATCCTACGTTACGCAATAGTGCACCTGAAAGTAATGTTCGTGGCAGTTATACAACCGAACAATGGAATTCATCATCATCAGTGACAGCACATTCACCCCCATCACAATCACTATTACGAGATACACCTGAAGTGGATGCAATGGGTGCGTTTACAGGTTCTTTCGAAAGAAGCGATAATAACGATGGAGATGGAAATCGACAAGGATACTTTGGTTCATCCAGTGCAATGAGTTTCATGCGACAAGTACGTGAAGTCATTGATAAAAAGACATCCTCGCCTGATGATCATCATCAACATGAACAACACCGTCGACATTCCAGACAATACTCGACAAGTTCTAAATCATCACGCAACACATCTTTGGTCGATCATCCACCACGAAGTTATTCTATATGCCATGATTATGTTTTACCACCCCGTAAAGTCGCCGACAGTTTAATCAAGAGCTATTGGACATATGTTCATACACTGTATCCATTTCTACACAAGCCATCATTCATGCGAACGTATTCAAGGCTATGGGAATATTCTGAAGATGGTAAGATTTATATTAATGATGTTGATGCATGTGACTCATGGATACCAATTAGGTGCATCTGATCGAGATACTGGATTTGAATATGAATCAGAATCAGATCCGTTATTTCAATGTATTCTCAACCTTGTATTTGCATTGGGATGTCAACTTTCTCCAGAAATCGGTGAAACGGAACGTGAATCAACAGCAGATGTATTCTTTCAACGGTCCAAGAAATTACTTCATTTCGATATTCTGGATGAAGGCAATATGAAGGTGGTTCAAGCACTCTTACTCATGGGCCAATATCTACAATGCACCAAGATGCCAGCACGCTGTTGGATTGTGGTGGGACTAGCTACACGTGTTGCTCAAGGTTTGGGGTTACACCGAGACTTGCATGAATGTGATCGCAGATCCAATCAACATCATTCACACCAACTCGAATCACAAATGCGAAAGCGTCTTTGGGGTGGATGCATTGTACTTGATAGGTAAGTAGTACTTGCATCAATACAACAAGAATGACTCATTTCTTATTTTAGAGTCATATCCATGGCTTATGGTCGACCCTTCATGATACCAGTCACTCAAGATCTCAATCTTCCCCAAGTGATTGATGATGAGCTTCTTACTTGCTATCCAGCATCGCCAGGCATACAGCCAGATGACAAACCGAGCCATATGTCCTTCTTTGTACACACATTGAAACTATACGAGATGATGGGCGAAATCTTGACAACATTGTATTCAAATAGTACCAAGCGCTCTTCAGGTGAAGGAAATACTTCTGGTAAGCATCAATATAATATATTGTCACTCATTTGTTCATACTTTTTAATCATAGATCGAGCAGCTAATCTGAATGGTGTGATAAAGTTGGAAATGGCATTGCAATCATGGGAGCGGGCTCTACCGTGGTTTCTTCGACTAAGGATATATACCAAGGATGCCATCTGTGGCACATTGAATCCTGATTCCATACATGATCGTATTCTGATACGACAAAACAATGTGTTACGAGCACGGTAAATGTTGGTCCTATACTTTGCATTAGCGTGGTACTGATTGTTGTTGTTAGCTATCTGCACACCTGCATCTTGCTCTATCGGCCAGTATTTGCCTATTTCTTTGCATCAGAAGAATCGAATCACTCGGGTGATGATACCGGCTTACAGAAATCTTTATTCTTGCAAAGCTCCACAACATGTGTCAATGCAGCTCAAGAACTCGTTGATGTGATTCATCGCAATATACGCGAGCTATTACCCGCATGGTGGTACAACATGTTTTGTAAGTTATAGGGATTGAAATTGGGAAATGGACTCTTATCATTTGCCTACTAGACCTCTACACTTCAGCCACAGTCCTGTTGATGGCAAGATTATTTCCTACAATCAAGCAAGCTATCGGTGAAGATCATTTGATTAAAAGTTGGTCAAGATGCCTCGAATGCCTTTCCCAATATCAATCATACAGTGGATCAGCCCAATGCTGCTATCAATCATTAAGTGAATTGGACAAGATGGCTTTTCAGAGTCCTGATAGTGGTAAGTACTATGATACTATAATGAATGAGGGCCATTAAGCATTGTGAGATATAGAACAAGCCAACAAGGGAATGTCAAGTATCCAAATATTGGGAACACTACCGGGTAACATGACTACAACAACTGAGCCAAATGGCACCATGCAACGTGAAAATGAGTCAGCCATGAACCCTTCTGATCCTGCAACGGTGACACAGGAACAAACCAATGGTTGGGACTTTGGTCTACAAGATATGTCTTGGCTTGGACGTTTACCTGTTTACACGGATCTCGAGCCTGGATTGCAATTTAATCAATGGATGGGTCGATTCGGCACAGATGTAAATAATTTGTTTTAGATCATCAGCAATAATATGTATCATATGTAGTATAGTATTCAAAGTAATGCATTATGTTTATATCTGATCCACATTATCGATTGCTTATTGTGCATTTGAGAAGAAATCTTTTAATTGGGTTATAATGACTAAAACAAGGGATGTGTTCTAGCTGCTGCTAACTTTCCGTCGTCTTATAAGCATGGATGTGTAAAACAAAAGTGTAAGGTAGGTTGCTACTCGATCCTTTATCATGTACATGATTCCTTGATTGAAGAATCCTTTCGTGATCTGTGCTTGCATACCCTATTTGACATATGATATCAGTAACACGTGAATTTCTGAATACATGCACAAACGCACCTTGTATAGACCGCGTGGCCCATCCTGATGAATCACATGTCTCATAAGACCAAGCATGCCTTGTTGTTTACCCATATCTCCTCCAGCATCTGTTGCTTTTCCTTTGCCTTTGGGATCCTCGGCTACCATGCTAGTGCGTACAAAGATGAACGGATAGGTGACCATGGTTGCTACGGTTTTAGCCAATGCGGAAACGAGAAACACCTCCAAGGAACTGAGCGTAGATTTGTGATACATGTTGAGATAGAATGCTTTCACTTTTTCAAATACAAAGTAGGTGATGGAAGGATTGGATACAAGTAGCATGGATGCTCGATAACCTATATATAATGTCAATTTCATGCATACTCCATATCCCTTCATCCATTCTTACCTGTCCAGAAACCACGGATGCCCTTTTCTCGATATATATCTTGAACAATCTCAAAGAAGCTCTTTTTGTTATCTTTGCCAGCTGTCTGCAAACGAGTGGTAACATTGGATACAGGCGTGGTGAAGAATCGCGATATTAATGCAGCTTCGGCACCGAGAAAGAGTTCTTGGGCAACATTGAGTTGTGCACGTTTACCCATGTTGGTGTTGAGTTTTTCTTGAATGTTGCGAAGTGCAGAGTAGCAGTAAAAGTAGACAAAGCTCGAAAGGACAGTAGCAAGCGTATCGGCTCCCAATCCTGCATAAAGCGCCTGTAAACCACCTTCCTTTTGATAAATGTTGATCATCATATCAAGTATGCCCCGTTTCTGTTGTCTATTATCCAACTGTAACCGAGTCGTGGATCTGATTTCCAGCAACGCGAATGAGTTATGCATTGCAAAGAGTATGTTTGATCTCTCACAGACTTACATGTCAAGTGGATAAATGAACAAGTTGGCAATGGTTGAACCAACTGCACCAGACACAGCATGACCCACAGGTGGTAACTTGTAGTCTTCGAAAGATATCTCTTTGGAGGTGTTGGGTGCCATGGATACTGTTGGGTGGGGGAAGGGAAAGAAAGTGGAGACAAGTTCAGATTTGATTACACAATGCTTGAAACTTGCCCATTTTGGCAAAACGATGACATAGTTTGCAGCTTCCACTCTGTTGCCATATAAGTATTACACGCACCAACTACCTTGTTCATTGTGTCGTCTTATTGTTGATAAGGTGTTAGAGACTTGATCTTCTTGTATTGCATGGCGTTCGATGTGTAGAATAATGATGATTATAGTGTTCCCAAATGTATTGATTACTTAAATAAACCTCCTAAAGCACCTTTATACGTATACATGATAATCATTTCGCTTCATGTATTAATTCCAAGACATCATGTATCAGTTTCTTTTGATGAGATGTTGTGTGCTTGAGCAATGGCATATCATCATTCCTCTCCAATTCACTCGCCATCATCTCATTATATCGATACAATATACCAGTATTTATTGAAGCTGCATGGTTACTTTTACAATATATGATTGACCTATGCTACATAAAGCAGCATAATGGCGAAGCTAGGAAGTGACAGGGTGAAAAGGGGAATCGAGAATAATACGTATGGCCAATGCTTGGTTTCATAAATGCCGACTTGATTCAGGACTCAGCAAGCTCGCATCTCTTACGAGCGCACCACCAGGTTGAAGCTTTGAGGACCATGCACCTCCATGCGTTGAAATCTTTATCCTTCATTAGCCAATGAGCCTGTTCACTTGGATTGTACCCCTTTCCATCCTGATTCACTTCTGCAACAGATTCAACAATTCATCGTCTAGCAATGACACCTGAAGCACATTGCATAACCTTACTTCTGATAACAGCGTAAAGGCGATCTGGGAGTCTATAGTTTGAAGCATGCGGCAGCATATTCATCATTGCCATACATTATCAACGCATCTTCCCAGCGCGCACACTAAAGCACACAACGCTTTATCAATGATGTTTCTTGATAGTCAACCGCACTGAATGGGATGGAAGATTATATAATGGTGAGACATTGAAGGAAGGATTCAGGCGCGTGATCAATGCTTGACTTGATAGACATTGCTATAGGGTGCTGATTGAAACTATTGGAGGTGGCTCTTGGCTGTCGATGTATAGCTAGTAATCTAGTCAATACATTTGCTACTGTGGATATCAATCATGATACGAATGGCTTGTTGATCAGGAATGCTTAAACATTGAGAGCGGAGGAATTGGGTTATCAGTGCCAATCCCTGCATAGGGAGTGGTGTGTTGCATCTTGTGGTGGTGATTAGATTGCTTATTGAACCAGAAGCATGGTTCAATGCTGTGTTATTAAAGAGTAAAACCCAAGACGTGAGATACTAAGATCATCCTTTATTTTATTGCTTGCTCATTTATAAATTGAAAACAATCATATGCAATCACTAGTCCAACGATCTGATATCGAGATGGCTGTATTGTTGTGGACAATAAATGATAAGGAGAAAAGTAACTGATACATTGAGAATGGGCTACAAGTAACTGAAACCGATAAAGAAACCAGTGAGGAACCGAAGAGAATCAAGGAGACAAAGTCGCTTGAAGTACACATTGATTGTCTTTATGAAACCACCATGTATGAACTGACACGATACCGTTTTCCCTTCGAGAGGACACCCGTCTTTGAAGCAACCAAGCAGATATGGTAGGGTAGGAGTATATGGGAGCGGTTATAAGCCATACGCACATATTGGTACGAGGATGATCCGGCATACTGGGACGAGGGTGTGGCACGAACAAAGGTGGAAGATTCAATAAAATGTAATTGTTAACATGAAGACACTTTAGAGGAGAAGAATGGGGCGAACTTAAATGCAGAGCAAACAAGGAAGCACATGGACACACGGGTAGATTTTGCCTTTAGAGTGAATCTTTTGGAGATCGGTGCTGCAGAATTTGATCGAACCAGCGATAAGCTCTGCACGATGAAATCACGTGATATATTTCTTCAATGTGCAAAAACAGTGAAGGTATGCTTATAACACCAGAAAAGGACTGCCCAAAAGAACTCAATGAGCTTAAAATACAAGGCATGGTCATTATTGGTAATAAGAGGAATCATTGAAAAACCAGCTAGTCTAGATCAACTTTAGGATACAACTTGAAGAGCCAGCCGTCAATGGATTGTCCAAACGATACGTCTTTGTGTCTATGAGAAATCTATGTCATTAATTAAATCACTTTTCACAAGCGTAAATGTACTGTGCCAAGAAAATGATGGAGCAAGTATGAGAGTATCATGAGCGATACATCAAGGAGAACAAAGAGCTTTGGCAAGTATACTGCTACCAAGTTGTCTACATGCTTTACTGATGTTTCTGTACAAAGAAAGCCCAAATCTATATAATGCAGTATATCTTCTCTGCTAGAAATTTCACAATAAGGTTGCTCATGTTATCATACCCTTTAATGCAAACTTACCATGTCTACTTGGATTATTATGTACATATCTTTCTCATTTGAATCGAAACATTTACAGAGGAGATGAAATTCATTATTCACCAGTCTTATAACGTTCTGGACGGCTAAGAGCAATCAACTCTAGCAATTACTTCCTCAGGTGATACCCAGTTATGAAACGTGGAAAAGATCAAGAAACTTAGATATCCACTGATATTCCAATTCCTGCCATACATTTGTTGTGTGGTGTATTTGCTATTGTTGTGATTATGGGTGGAATGCTATTATTATCCACTAATAAATCTTTATTTCTTGCAACAAGTATCGTCGAGAGATACCAGCAGTAATGTTAGTCCCCTCTTATAGGAACTTCAGTATGGGAATGTGTTCCAGGCAACAAAATTGCCTGGAATCTTATTGACGCAGTGGGGTTCTTGTGAATTATCCTTTCTAAAGAGGATATAGATGCAGGTCCAAAGAGGTTTTCTTGATTGAATGTGCATCAACATTATCACCATGGGATATAAACAAGTATATCTGATTCATCTATCCAGCTCTAACTTCCAAGGAATACACTATGCAAATTACACATTGCAGTTAGGAATATGCTGAATGGTGATGATGCACACATATATTCAGCCTATCTTATTACCGAATGCAGCACCTTGTCGGATAATCCAATCAAACCCATCCCAGGGCTCTAACTGATCTGACAATATTACCCTTGAACATACACAAAGAAACTCGCCCACATAATAGCCCAGTCATCCAACCATGTCACTTATCATGGCACTGCTACTCAGCTTATCTTTTCGTAACCCAAAACATTGCTTCTTCCCATATTGCCTGCTTTTATATTTATGGTTTATTTACGTGTCGACGAAATATACTATATAACGGTTAAAAATATCCTCGCAAATCGGGTCCTATCTGGGAGGTTTGCTTCACAGGAGTGAAGTTATCGGGCATCTTATTGACGCAGTGGGGTTTTCGTCGCGCTGTAGTGAAAAATTCCTTTAGCATCTTATGCTCCAGACATCGTCATTATATCACTCATTACCTGTAGTAATAAGCACAGAACACTGATGAAAAAGGCAGTCATAATGTCGAAACCCTGTACAGTCAACTCCAGCAGCAGGCGGGCCACAAGAGCGGTACCCATCTATGATTATATTTAGTGACCAAGCTCTCGTTATATGAAATGGAGTTTACAACTTACTAAATGGTAGGTTATCTTTATCACGCCCCGTACCAAACTCAAAAGTACAAGGTTGTGTGCCACATTGACTCACAGTAGTCGACGGCATCGTGCTTTTACACAAGTTAACAATATCTTGATCTGAAGATTCCTGACCAAACACAGGGGCAGTGATAACTAAGAGCACACCGAAAAGACTCGTCAACTTCATTGATAATCGCAAAATGATGGTGATTGAAAAAGGATTGTAAGATGATAGTTGATATATTTTTCCTGTTTTATAGACTGAAGATGCGTAAGGTTTTAGGCGAAAGCTACATAATATAGGAGAGAGATGTTGATCTGCAGGGGGTTCCTGCATGTGTATCGTATCTTTGTATCATTATATTTGAACAAGTATATCTCATTCAGCTGTCCAGTTCTACCTTTCTCCACGCAGTGTATAATTTACAGGTGGCAGCACAGCATTTGTATAGGTCTATCGATTGAAGTTGTGTCACATATGGTATACAACCAGATGAAGAAGGAGTATGTTGTATGGCGATCATGCATATTTCCAGGCCATCATGCATAATCTTGATTAACAGCCGCCCCATTCAGGAGTTTTATCGGAGCCACATTATTCCAACTTGAGCATTCACCGGTGTCTCCCTTACATAATAGCCATTGACACATTCCACCATGTAGATATCTTGGATACAGGCACTCAGTTCTTTTCAACTGCTATCTCACTTGCATAATTTTATTGCATCACCTTGACATTATAATCATGTCTGAAGCATGAATATGGCCAAGCTGTACTCTTGTGCGTTTATTATGTAAAACCCATAGGACGGTGTCCGCCAGGCGTACGACTTCGACTTTGAGTGATAAAAAGATCAAATTTTATTAGACATGTGTTTTAGGGAAGGTATGCTCCTCAGTATTACTTGGTCAATGGCTTAAAATGATGCTTTTTATGTATGAGCACTACTATGAATCATGTTGGATGTCGTATCCAGGTATCACCGAATCGATGTATACTCAGTCCGGATTTGAGATGGTTCCTTTCTAGGTATAATCTTCTCCACACGTTTCTTTCTCTTGTACTCATGTCGCCCGCTGCCACTAGCAACCTGATCCCTGTTGGAGACTTACATTGTCAACGTCACCCTTACGATAAGGAATTGACAACCACTTGCATTAGTTGCTCCGAAAACCTGACAAGAAGGGATTCTACCAGATCAAGCTGTAGCCAACCTTGCCTATCCACGGTTGTTTCTAAAGTAGATTTAATGAGAAAAAGAGTGTTTATGATAGATACAACAAGCCAACATACCTCGAGATCCAGAGTAAAGGGCATGCCATGGCACTCGAATGCCGTCAAGTTAAATAGCCTTTTCCAGAAGCAGTCAACATTAAGAATGGTCATGAAAAGTCTTGATGGCTGGGAGTGGAACACAAGGAGATGATGCTCGAAAGCTTGCATCGCCTGAACAAGGAGCTATTGTAATAATAACACCATCATTATTAGCACATACAATGAACCAATCTTGATTGTTTTTCATATACAAACTTGCCTTTTCAAACGTAATCCATCATGTCCTTTTCCCTTCATACACGAGTGGTACACTAGCTAACATAAAGAACCATGTTGCTTGCTAGACACTATTCGATCATAACACCATCATTATTAGCGCACACAGTAAACCACGTTTTGCTGTTTTCACTCTACTTGCCTTCCATATAACATCGTTCCATTTTCACAGTGTACGTTATACACAAGCCAACATAAGGGACCTTACTGCTTGCTGATGACCATGGGAAGTCAAATGAGCCAATGCTTTGAGATCAGTCTTGATGTCGATACAAGCTAAAACATTAATGGAACAAGTTCGAATGCAACATTAGACTTTGAAAATACCTGTTGTACCAAGTATGAAGTGACATAGCAACGAAAGAGAACACCTTGACTACAACACATACACCACTCCCTGCCTATCAATATTCAAAGCTGTATTATTAAGTGCTTGTCACAACCAACAAGAGCAAGACTATACATACTTGTCTCCGTGCATGGCATGAATGACTTGGTGTATCGTTGAACGTGAGTTGAATAACTGTCGAGTCGCGGAGCTCACTTGGACATCTACACCACCAGTGTTATTTTTGTACACACACACAACACTCTCTCATTCTTTTAATAAACACATCTTGAAAATTCGCACTTATATCAATCATTCAATCATCTTCATGCAATCATGCTCTTAAGATTGGGTACCTTAAACGCTATGATATTGGGATTAGACCAAGTGGGCACTTTAGTAGTAAACAGCGCTCACAAATCAGTATGCAGAAAATATGTCGTTCAATGACACAAAGTACAATGGTCCGTGCACGTAAAGTCTCCGCTTCATTGCTATTGTCTCACTATGCATATCATAGCAATAAATCCTCTTTTCCTCTCTTTACACGCATCAAAAAATATACTTTTACTATCACATTCTACACACTGCACTAACAGCCAATGAAATCAAAGTTCCAAAAGGTTCCAGCTCCATCCATTCAATGTCACAACAGGCCAATCAGATGCGGGGGAGTGTGGGAAGAAAATGAGCACCAAAAAAACTATAAAAGGAGGGCCTTTTCTCAGATCTTTTTTTTTCTTTTCTTTAACGCACTTGACTCGCTCACTGTCTTCGTGTTTGTAGTGTGGGACTATCAAATATGTTTTCATACGTGTCATTAAAAAATCAAGTAGCGGTCTCCCCAGGACTGGTCCCCTGATATTTCAGCACTAGTGCAGCTGATTTAGGGTGGGAATGATGGGACAAACCTCCGCGATTGGTCATTCCTGTGAGTACACAAGTCTTTTTGACTTGTGGAAACTAATTGTCTCTTAATTTTTTATTCGATAAATGCAAATGATAATAATAATAAACTCTCTTTTTAAAACATAAACTTTGTTTCATGAACTCTTGTTGATCGAGTTTGAGAATACGATTTGATATGAGTTGCATCACAAATGTTAAAGGAAACGCGCTTCTGGTCTCCAGACTCCACGCTTTCCGTTGTAGTTTTAAGACAATGAATACTTTAAACGATGGCTAAAAGTAAAGTGGTCAATAAATTGCATTCAAATGTATTTGGGATCATAAGGGAAAAGGAGTAGTGGAAAATATGTGTAGTGTAAACAACAAGAGCAAGTGGTTCCCAGTGCTTGTTTTCTTTCCACCCCCACCCCTTCTTTACTCAATCACTTGCATTAGTCCCTTCGTGGTCAATCGACTCTTTGATCTTGACATGTTACTTGCAACAAAAGAGTTGCAGCTTTGCGTTTGATATGGATTGTCGACTTGGCAACATATAAGAGTATTGTAGGCATTTGGGATATTCTTATTTAGCTTCTTGGCTATCAGGCCGCACCGTGAAGTGTTCATTGTTCAACGATAAATGCCGAGGATGGCCTTTCATAACCTTTCATACGAGCCATGTCAAATCCGTCGATCTACTAGTGTTACTGCCATTGATAAAGCAGATCACTTTCATATGACTCTGGTTACAAATTGAAAGAACTCTGCTTTTGACCTGGATGAGACTGATTAAACTCAATGCATCCACTAAATAGCAATATAAATCTTTCGGTGCATGACACAGTATAAAGGAAAAGTAACAGAACAAGAAGAATAAAGAATACTGACAGGGTAGTACAAAGATAATGGATATTGCTGTATTACAGCTGATACTACGCTTCAAACATAGGATAATATTACATTAATGCAGATATTACAAACACACGATCAGTAATAAAGAATCATGATTTATAAGAAATGGTTAAATGAAGGTGCCTAACATGCTAGCAGTAATCGGCAACCATCTGAGCATACAAGTTCAGCTGGATTTAAGCGAGTGTTGGTTGCAGGTGCAGCTTCTTTGTTTCAAAGTACAACTACGCAACCCATGATCGATGAGTCTTCAGACGACGAGAATCCAACCATGGAACACACACAAACGCTTCATGTGCCAACGCCATTGCTACACGCACCGAACCTTAGTTTAAAGCTTAACTGGTAAGGATGTCCATTACAGCTACGCATGTCTTTTTGACAGAATCCGTCAACCAACCTAAACAGCAATATTTTCTACAAAATGGAAAACATTCAGCCATCAGGATCGGTGAAAATGAGGTAAGATACCATGGTGATATGGTAACAATATGGGGTGCATAATGAAGTTTACCTTTACACATAGCTAACGAGCATCGTATGATAGAGGCATTGGCAACTTTTGCTATCGCACCGTCCAAACACGAGGAACCGATACTCAATTCGTTTGCGGATCTGGAATGAATACAGTGCTTGCTGTCTCTTATTGTGCACGTCAACTGGGTGTCGAAGCATTGATTGTAGTCCCAAAAGCAACCAAGGAACGGATATGTGAGACAATTCGTGGTGATGGATCACAACTTATTCTTTATGGAGAGGTAATGATAATGGTTTATCTTGGAATCAGTATCAAACAATTCATACATGCTGATTGTATAGGATTGGGCTGCATCTGAAGCACATGCAAGGAAACTGGTTAGGCGGAATGGGTTAGTGATGGCATGAATGTTGCTACACGAGAAATGCTAATGAATAAATAGCATTTATGTACCATGCGCAGATCACGAGCATCTCTGGAAAGGTTATTCAACAATCGTGCAAGAGCTCAAAACACAGTTACAAGATGGTCCTCCAGCAGCAATTATCTGCCCTGTTGGTGGTGGTGGTTTATTGAACGGCGTCATCACTGGATTACAAGAAATCGGTTGGAAAGAAGTACCAGTAATAGCTGTTGAAACACATGGAAGCAATGCATTTCAAGCATCGGTTGTTGCAGGGAAACTGGTGACATTACCCAAGATCACAACAATTGCTTCAAGTTTGGCTGCCAAGTCCGTTAGTTCGAAATCATTGGAGCTTAGTTTAGCACATCCTGTGGTACCATTTGCAGTAAGCGATGGTATGGCTGCTGATGCTGTTCGACTTTTTGCAGGTAAATGGTAAAGGATCTCACAAGATAGAAAAGGTACTCATGGCTCTTGTAGAGGATAATCGAATGATTGTGGAACCAGCTGCTGGTGCAGGATTATCTCTTTGTTACACCCAAATCATACGCGACATTCTTCCATCTCTCTCGACATCAAGTGATGTAGTGGTGCTGGTCACTGGTGGATCTGACATTGGATTGGAACAATTGGATGAATATAGGAAGAAATACATTCATCCCCCTGTTGTAGTCAAGAGCGGTAGTGAAGTGTTCCTCAAGATGGATGATGCTTTAACAAATGTACGCGACGTTAATGCCGATGATCCCTCTTCCTCTGCTGTACATGCTGCATTAAATCAATAAAACATATCTCCTATACCTTTCTCATACTTCAATGGTCGCGACCAGAGTCCAATGCAGGAGTATAATATACGATAGAATGTAGGATACGGTATAATATAGACTGAATTATATGGCATATATACATAAACGAAGGAGCATATAGCAAGATGATGGTGTTGCAATTCGCTGATAATACAGTCTCGGCCTTCAAACGAACCTGGATGTATTTGCAGTAGGAGGAACCTAATAATAGCACTGTCTGGAATGCAAGTCCATGTATGCACAGGTAGTTTGAAGGAAAGTAAACGATATGGTATAAGGAGCACGTTGTAAAGAAAGGGGCTTTAAGATGATCCATGCTTAACTCTGGAAAATGAGAAGCAAGTTAAATGAAAGATCACGCTTCAATGCTCAAGATAGGTAATAGGCTTTCAACTATGCACCACGTCAGTCGACCAAGTTTGTGCTCACATCACCCCTTTATCTCCTCAAAAGGAACCATGGACCTTGAAGGGAATTGACAGATGAAATCAAAAAGGGAATTGCCCTGCTGTGTGGATACGGATATTTGAACAAGGAGGTGCGCAAATACACACTGAAACTTCGATCCAAAAAAAAAATCAGGAGTTGATTACATGAATGATCTCGCCCGGTCTAAACATACACGCAAATGAGTGCCATTGGGGTAACTCCTTGCTAAAAGACACCATGTACGCTGTAAGGGGTCCGAGACGCTATTATATCAAAAACAATGGAAGTGATATATCTAACAATAAACACATCATTCTGCTGGTTTATTCTATTCATTTCATCCCACACACTTGATTTAGTGGTCAACAATGCTAGCTGCATGTACAATATCAGTGCTACATGGTTGACTGGCAACAAATGTCACTTGCATACCACAAACGCCTATTTTCAAGATGATTGTTACACACACGTAAAAGAAGTTCAATCTTAGGGAGACAGGTTCAACTGTGCGGAGAAAACTAAATCAAGGGAGGAGGATACTGCTTGATACAGACAAGGAGGTTCACGACAGGATGATGAGCAGCGAAACGTAACGACGACCACATTTTGATCTAAAGCCATATATAAAGGGTGTTTTGAATCGAAACAAATCATCTTTATTCCAAACTACTACTCTCATACTCTCTTACACGCACTCTTTCCAATCTTTTTACACACACACATTACATTCCTTGTATTTTCATTATGAAGACCACTCTTATTCTCGTTCTCTTTGCCATCTTTGCTCTTGCCTTTGGTGCACCTTGCCATCACAAGAATCCCCACCATGATCACCATGACCGTCCCCCTCACCACGGTGGTAATGATGAACCTGCACCACGCAAGGGCGGTGATATTACTCAAGTGCAAACCGCTGGTGGTCCTGGCAACAACAATTCTGGCATTGGTGGTTTGGTGAGTTCATTTTTCATAAAAGCTCATTGTAGTTCTATATGCTAATCATATATTGTACAGCTTGGTCTTTCTGCTTTGAATGGCGATATTAATATCCTTGGCAAGCAAGTCAAGACTTCAAACACATCCATGACCCAGAACGCAAATGGAAATTCTTAATCTCTTTTTCTTTTCTTCTCTCTCCATCCATGATTGTTATGGACAATATCACTTATACTGTCCCATTATAAGCAAGACTATCATCATCATGTTCATCTCTGTAGTGAAATAAACTATAGCATCTTTCCAATATACACTTGAACTTTTTTCATCAACAGTATTACGTTCTTTGCTCTATATTTTTGGATACATATCACGCTATGAAATCACCGCAGGTCACGGGTTGTTATTATGTCCTTGCATCATTGTTTGCTTAATGCAAGGAACATACTGCATCCAGGAATCAGCGCATGCCCATGTATGATCCTTACTCAATGCAGGCTACTCATAGTGGCAACAAGATGCTTGTTGCATTTGAACAATAGCGATAACTCCTCCAATCAATGTGTGCTCCTTTTTCTTTAGGTCAATGCAGTGCTTTAATTTTGTTGCCATTGATCATCTCTCATCTATCGATTTGGAAACGATATTCACAACGACAACTTTATAAATGTGGTAAATGCCAGTCGTTGTATTGATTTTTACATCAGCGGTTGTTAAGTTGTAAAAATACTGTATAGTTCTTGTGCGTGAGAAGTTTCTATATTCCTCTGAATGGCAAGATACTCCTTGTACTTTCGAAGAGCGATTTGACGAGTAACAGCGACTATTGTTTATCCTGACAAACAATAACTTCGGCATAGGCCGCCGTGCATGCTTGCTTCGTGATGATGGTCGGTGACAAGCATGCGCTTGATTGATTCAAGGGGCAAGTCGCCGTCAAAAGTCTGTGTCACCACAGCTGCATGACATTGCTTACAAGCCCAGTTGCCGACCACGTGAGCATTGGTTAATGTGTTTAAACCAATCAGGAAAGCTGACAAGATGGAATTGTAAGGTTCAAGGAGGCAAGTCGATAACATTATTACATCAGCTATCACCGCATGCGATGAATTTGAACGCGTGGTTGTTGTTGTTGTTGTTGTTGTAAAAGAAAGCGGAGCGTACGAGTTATTTTTATCATCAATGTTATGGCGTCAACTCATCTAAACAAACTCTATGTGTATATCATCTTCTTCATAACATTATGGAATGCATGCTTCAAATCAATGCATCCAGAAAATAATTATATGGATAGTGTATTTTGTTGTTAGGTAATTGAGTGGTGCAAGTGGAGCTAACTATTTCTGGGAACTGTCATGGCCAATGCTACATGTAGTGATAAGGTTCATTTACCGGCACGAGCATGGCAAGTTGAATGAACACCCCTGAAGGAACGTTAGGAGGTCGATATTCATGGGCAGTTCAGGATTAACCCCTTTTTCATACGAACTATGCTACGCGTGGTAGCACAAACGGTAAACAACATTCTCGTTCGAGAGTATGGAGGATTGAACAACATCGAAGTAATCTATCAAAGAGTTCAACCATTCAAAACACAATCTTCCAATTTTCATTTTGATCACTCATAATCATAGCAGTGATTCATTGCTCCTCTTTCTGGGAAGAAGGTTGATTATGTTGTTGTCATTAACAAAGAGGAAAGAATATGTATTACGCCATCATCAAGAAAGATGTTGATCCGACAATGAGAACAAAACTTTTGATTACCAAAAATGAATTCAGGGGGGTGGATAAGATGAGCAGTAATGATGAAGAACGGAATGAAAAACTCCAAGACTAAGAAATCGCGAGTCGAGCTCCAAGTTTGAAAGATATAAAAAGAGCAATGTTCAAGTCCTTGAAAACGATATCCACAACACACTTCTCTCTTCAATCAATCTCTCACCTCTCAAGCACTCTTAAAAATGAAGACCACTTTCTTCCTTACTATTGCTCTTATCGCTTCTGTTGTCTCTGCTGGCATTACCCAGGTTCAAAACGGTGGCACCGGCGGCAGTGACAAGTCCGGCAAGGGTGGTCTTGTATGTACTATTGTTGTTGTTATACACATTGCAGTTGCTCACATATATTCATGGTTATAGCTTGGTACCTCACTTCTTAATGGCGACAATGCCATCCTTGGAAAAACTGAAAAGAAGACCGAGCTCAATATGGAACAAAATGCCAATGGCAACCACTAGGTTATGACATCCTCCTCCTCCTCCTCCTCCTCCAATTGTCGCTATACTCTGTAACATTGTGAATTGCATTGATCAAAGACGCCAATAAATCCAATTCGTCGTTTTGTTAAATCTTATTTTATGGTCGCTTATAAATAATTCACTATATTGCTATCTATCATCCAAAACGTGCAAGTCGTTTCCTTCGCATTTCATCCATATCCACATTCTTTTCCTTCTGGGGTTGTAAGCTGGCTTCAATGGCTTTAGCCAATTGGATTTCCTCATCTTCATCATCGATACCGTTATTGGTAGTGTTATCACCAAGTGAATATCCCTGTCCTGAGAATGATGTTTGAGATTCCTTGGGTGCTATGGATGGATTCGGTAAGGTAGGCGCAATTTGGTCGGCATCGCATGTTGGTAATGTCCCGCGTACAACAAAAACCGAATAATCTAATCAACATCAAAGTGTGAGTAACTATATATGATTGATATATACATGTCCTCTTACTTTCGCTCTGAATTTGTGATAGGAGCATCCCAAGGTACGTTTCACTGACAAGCGTTGGTGTGCTTTGAGTGGAGTTAAGATTGTACCATCGCCATGGAACCGAGAATTTACGCAAAGTAAACCTATAATAGTTGGGCATACATGAGTACACTTTATTTGCCTCTTGAATTCAGCTTACCAGTGTTGATCGAGATGACAGACGTACGCCACCTGATTCCTGTAAAGGGGTTGTTGTTGTTGTCAATGGATACAATCATGTGACTTATGCATAACTCTACTTACTCTGGATGATCTCGTGCGTTTGCAGCTTCTTCTGATCTCCATGGTATCAGCTCTAAATCCCATACTGAAAGTGCTTCTTGAATAACCTGCATGGGTTGTATAAATCATACATCTTAGTAGGATGTATGCTACCAAGGCACGTGATGGAACGACGCGTACCTGGATAGAAAAGTAACCCGAGTCGTCATAGTTACAACCTTGTTGCAAGGTCGTAGAAGAGCCCACCACTGCTTGTTCTCGCTCGTCAAGCCTTTGTCCGATAGTAGCAAGGTCCACTGCTGTAAAGTAGCTGCCTTGAAGCAATGCACTGGGATAGCCATGAGTCCATCGGAACAATCAAGTTGACAAGATCAGAACTTACTTTAGCGCATGTTGAGCACACAACGATCCTTCTTGCTATACAATAGTGTCTAATCAGCACATGGAATAAGAACGCATGTCTAACAAATATACCTTTTCAAAATGAATAAAGGGGACGAGGTCCATTGGTATAAAGGGTCGTTAAAAGCAAGAAAGGAGGTTTGATTCCACTTCCATGCATACATGTCTGGGCTCCAACACGTGATTCCGCTTGAGATGGGATGCAAGTGAAAGTTCATAGACACAATACGTATTTGTTGATGACCTTGACTTGAGAAATAATGTAAGCAACCCGTTACATTAATATATCGTTAGGTGATAAGCCTTTACGAGAAAGATACAAAAGGCGTGTTGGTTGACTTCTGTTTATTGGTTATATGATGCAATTGTTTTATGATAATGAAAAGAGCTACAATTCGATATGCAAGTAATGTGGAAAGTTGACAGTGTGAGCGATGAATGATTAGACTTTGCTGGGAGCTTGATAGTTTTTCGAGTTGCATTGAAGAACGTCTATCACAGGACCAAGAAGTCGATTGAAAGCACCTTTGTGAAGCGTAACACATTTCAACGTCCCATCGGCTACCACAGTTGCTGCTCGAGGATGCTCATACAGCATTGCAAGTTCACCGAAATAGTCACCTAAACAATTACAAAATTAGTCATATGATCCATCCACATGCTTTACAATTATTCCCATCACTCACCTCTACCGAGCTTGTTGATTTGAATCCATGAACCATCCGATGACTTTTTATAGCATAGAGCAGCACCGTCCTCGATCAAGTAAAAGTTATGACCACTTTCACCTTCATGCATAACGATATCCTTATCATCGAAATGAACACTTTCAAGAGCATCTGCGATCTTGTGCCGAGCATCTAAGCTGAGAGAATCAAAGAGAGGAATATGAGCAAGAAAGCCATCGTACATGTGTCGTTTGTGTGCCATGTTTTCTTGCAATAATGAACGAAAGGTGATACGATCGAGAACCCATACTACAGCATCGGATGTAGCCACCACTGTAGCAGCTCGTGGAGCATTGTACATGAGCGCCAACTCGCCAAAACTGCCACCGGATTCATAACTTGCTACGTGACGACGATGGTACATTTTTGTCACTGGTTGATCATCATGTGCAGGTGGCATGTTGACCTTGTCAGTTTGTTGTTCCTCTTCGTCAATATAGCATTCAAAAGTGCCTTGTTCAATGATGTAATAAAATTCACCAATGCTGCCTTGTTGTACCACTGTGGTGCCATTGTCAATGTGTTTCTCAGCCATTGTATCAACAACATGTTGTCTCAAATCTTGATCCAGGTTGCGGAATAGGAAATTGTTGGCAATAGCAGCATCAATCCGTGCACGCTGGTGTGACGTTTTGGGATATTGAGTATAATGTACCGTTGGCATAGTTGGATCAAACGATTCGGCACTGACAGATTGTCGTCTTTCACGGCAATAATTTGGCATTGGAAAACGTTGTAGTGAAAGGATTTCAGCAGAAAATCCATCGTACATGGGTTGTTGTTGTTCTGTTATCGCCATTGATAACGAGTGATCATGGTTGTCAGCAACTACCGTAGGAGGCTCGTTAACAAGTGGATGGATTTCTTGAAACATGAAAAGTGAAAAAAAAGAAGATCGATTGTGGAAAGAAAGCTGATTGTTCAAGTCAATGGATGGGGTGATATAAGAAAACAGGCGGAGACTACCTCACCTGATATTGTAGGATCATCCATTTTTACCCGGATTTTAGCATACTGCATACATTTAACATTGCTACGCCGCACGAATCAACCCAAGAATATTTCATGAAATGACAATCAATGAATATGTCGTATTGTCCTGTATGCGTAATAATGACGATTCCCATAATGCTACAATGGATTTCACACGCGACCATCACCAATCCCATTATGTTGTATTGATACACCTTTTATATTATACAAGGACACTATGTACTACATGGATTCAATCATTTACAAGGATGAGCAACGGGAGGGTATATTAATGGTGATCTCGGTGTTTCTTATTGTCATCGGTGACAGCAATGGGAAGATACTTGGATGATTTCTTTGTTCGTGAAGATTGTGGTGTATGTGGATGTAATGGTGATGACAAATGGTCTCTATTAGATCTCGAGGACTAATGGCACGATGATATGTATGCATGTGAGCCGATTAACCAAGAAAATATATGATGATACACACATACCTTTGTAGAAACTTGAGCACTTTCAGTATGTGTTGATATGTCAGATGGACTATACGGGTGCTTCGATGGTGATAATGGTGTAGGCTGATGGATGATGGGTGTAGTTTCTTGTGTGGAATCGTAATTCATGTAACGGGTCGAAGCATTGTTCGAAGACGAGCTTGTATTAGTTAGGCTTTCAATATCGTACGGTGAATGATCTATTCCAAGTCGTGGAGGAGTTCGATGCAGTATTGCTCCATCTATATTTGGCATTGAAGCATAGCGTACAAGTGGTTCACGTTCGGATAAGGCAATTGAACCATTACCGGGTCGAGCACAAGGTGTTGAAATACTATGTATATTGTTGCTGTCTTGAATGGATTCTGGTGTTTCCGATACGTATTGCGAAGGGTCAATATTATCATCATCTTCCAGGCTGCGAGCTAGCGTAATATAGCTTGGCTCGTCTCCATTGGGATTGTCTACTGAGTCATCATCATAGTCGCTTTCATCGTCTTCGTCACCGTATTGAATATGCAGCTTTTCCACTAGAGCATCGCCAAAGAGACTGATAAAGTATGCTGCCACTGCAATGGAAATCACAATGTATACAAGCCAGAATTCTTGAGCGAGCTTTGATCACATGTCAGTAAAAGGTGACTACAAATGCATGCATCCTTTTATATACATACTACTGATTGAGGTACAATATCGCCAAATCCAATGGTCAATTGAGTACAGAATGCGAAATAAAGGGAGTCGAGATAAGACCAATCATCTTCCAAAAGGCAAAAGACACCAGCACCACCAAACCAGCAAAGGATGAGAGTAACTGTCATACGCACAACACCCGAACGAGTAATTACTTGAACAAGTATTTGTCGATCTTTGTTGTTTATAATGTTGCTGATGGTATAATTGCTAAAGGTGGAAACATTGGATGATAGTCGTCGACGTGCACGGTTGTTGTTAAACAAGGTACGCCTTCGATTGTATGCTTGTGGATAGCTATTTCCTTCATCATGTCGAGCAAGCCATTTCTGATGTTGTCGATGAGAATAATCATGCAAGGATTCCACTCGCATAAGATTGACTTTGAGAATATCTGAAGATGAACCGGTGATCACAGCACGGATCGAGAGCAACATGTAACCAACAACGCTAACACCTGCTGCGGTAAAGAGCAAGAAGAATATCTTTCCTTGTGAAGTAATAGGTGCAATATCTCCATATCCTTGATATCATCAACAAGTATTCATTAGTAACGTCATCAATAACACCCTTCATCCTTTACTTGCCTATGGTTGTAACGGCAGTCCAGCAAAAGATTAAAGCTTCACTATAGGTCCAATTCTCCAATAATGCATATACTGAAGCACCAATAGCAACGACTGAGCACACCATAACTGCAGGAAGCACCAATGCATTGATTGCAGGAGTCAACTCGGAATAAGGATAGGATAGCAACCAATCGAGTAGAAACCCAAACGTAGCCACCAACATTAATGTGCCAGAAACAAGACAACTCCAGAAACCTCGTGAGTAAACGTATTGCGGATCTTTCATGACTGGCTTTGGACATCGTTGAGAAAATGCCATCACCGCCAATAGGCTCGTTAATCCTGCAAATAAGAATGTTACACCAAGAATTCTTTATCCCGCACAGACCATTGGCATTTACCTTGAATGCATGCCATCAATATACACCATTTTGATGCGTGATGAATATAACAGCGCGTTTTGCCAATTAAAAGCACCCATGTGATGACGCCGCAAATAACTGCCAATGTCACTAGAGTTCGCTCTTGAGGGTCGATCGTTATTACTGCGTTTCGATCAAACGAGCGTCCCGTTCCATCCCAATCGTGATGATCCACTATCCAACCATCAACAGCTTAAATTGTATAAGCAAAATAAATGTCATTCATGTGATATCATAAAGTTGCTTACCAAGACCACGAAACAACATGAAGGTCGCATAGATCGAAATGAAAGCTGCCATGCAAAAAGGAATCTCGGTCAAACTTTGCGATCGTCCTCTCAATTGTCGGGCATTGTGCATTTGCTGCTTGTTGTTTTCCAACCATGCATTGTATAGATCTGATAAATGATAAAAGTGACGTTCGAGTATTTCCCATAAAGTAGGTGATGGTGGTGATTCATGAATAAAGCTGTATCCAGTATGAGCCACGGGGTGTTCAGGAAGAGAGAAATGAATAGCAGCACGACGCCCTTCCCATGTCAATGTTTCATCATTTCCTTGTAGATCGTGCTGTGATGATAATGAAGTAGGTGAAGTGGTGTACGGTGTAGTAGCTCCATTGTCGTCCATCGGCATAACTGCCAATAAAAAAGATAAAGAGAGAAAAAGCACAACGGATGTTTCAGTTTTCAACAGCGTCTTGTGGTTTCAATGACACGCTTCGTACTTTAACAGCAATCATCGATCCAACTTTGATTCTAGGCCATATTCGAATGGCAATATTACCGCACTTGCTTCACTTTGCCATGTCCCTATTTAGGTTTTCCTTTGGAATTGTACAACGTTGCTTATGAGCGCTTTGTTGCATAATATGCGTCAATTTCTGATTTTGATACATGTAACATCATCCTCTCCATATAGAATAATTCTCTCTTGTGTTAAAGAACTTTTTGATTGATAACTAGCGTAATGATATTAATGGGCATAATAAATGGGTTCATATGATTAAAACGGTATCTAGTGTGCTGGTATCAATATAGTTTATAGATGACAATGCTCTCGTTTATTCATCAATGAAAAGATGTTATAAGACATAGAGAGCAAGATTCAAGTAGTATCAGGAGGGGATTTGGGGCTACTGGGTGGGAGGATACAGTGATTACAAGCTGATTGGCCTTTTATGTGATCCCGACAAAAAATTCAGCTGGTGCTCGTTAAATCCAGAGGGGAGTACCGAAGCCTATGCTCCTTCTTTGATCAATATGGTACGTTAAGATATCCATCAATCAGCAATCCGTGTCCAAAGCGTATCCATCCTTCATTGATCATCATCATCCATCATCATTTAAAAACTTGTTCGATTCGATATTGGCGTATTCATCATGCAATTCACCCCTTTTAACGATACGCCCTTGTTGGACACGGCTCTTGCAACCCAATGCTGTAAATAAAGAATACATGGCTCATTTCTTTCTTATAGACCTGCAAGAGAAGAAACAACGGACGCAACAAGCACGGCCGTGGCCATAACAAGTTTGTTCGCTGCATCAACTGCTCCCGCTGTGTTCCCAAGGATAAGGCTATCAAGCGCTTCAACGTCCGTAACATGGTCGAAGCTGCTGCCGTCCGCGATCTTCAGGAGGCTTCCGTTTACGAGGGTAAGTGAATGGGTCATGTTATAAAAGTATTGAGCTTGTAATTAAGTCATTGCATTGTATAGAATACACCATTCCCAAGCTTTACGTCAAGCTTCACTACTGCGTCTCGTGCGCCATTCACGCTCGTGTTGTTCGTGTTCGTTCCGTTGTCGATCGTCGCAACCGTGCTCCTCCCCCACGTTTCCGTTTCGCCAAGGTGAGTTGATTTTTTGGATATCATGTCATGGATACTAATGTAACCATGGTGACAATTTTATAGAAGGCCTAAATGGATGTCATGGTGTCTTGAGGTCTAGTGTCTTTTTCCATGTCGAGATGAATAAATTCGTTTTCTCGTCAACAGATATAAATGTTGCAAAGCATATGTTGGGCAATTATATATGGGAAGAAGGGTAGATCTATCGAGTATAATCACGGCAGAGCTTGACTTGTGTGCACTATTCTCATCGTTACATTGCCTACTTGATAATGTATTCTATGTTGGACTAGGAAAATCAAGTTCTCTTGGACATCAAATGTTCATGCTGTGTCGCAGATCTTGCAAAAATTTGTGCAACAACGCTGCAAACCAATGACTACAATTCCCATTTAGATAAAGAGCCATCATGAGAACTTGTAAAAAGTGTTATAGCAATAAAATTGGCGATTATTTTAAAATCAATGACACTAGCCATGCTAGACAAAGATTGGTGCGGGACAAAAGGTGTGTCATTCATGCAAGCAATGGATGATCATGGCTTTCCTAAAACCTTTGCTGCTTTTCTGTTGTTCAGTCATACTCTAATTGCTAGCAATATCATTCATCATATTGGCCATCTATATTGGATAATCTGGTAACACAGATGCATTTCATTGTGAAATTGATGCACAGTGTGGGAAAATGATTGATATCATCGACGTGGATAATAGATGTGTATGCATCTGATCAGTTATTGTATGCACGTGCAATCAAGTTGAAATGATCTATATTCGCATGATGGACTTGATAGTGAATATTGCTTCATTGTAATTTTGTGTCAAGTAGCATAATCAACATGGCATATAATGGTCTAATTCCCATGGATATTATAAAGAGGAGATATACTGTAAACGGCACACAGACAATGACACAAGCCATTCCTTATAGTTGGGAATATAATGAGACGCTGAGACAATCAATTCAAAAGCATGTTTATGCTATTATTCTTTCATGTGATGAATGAAATAGAGTATGCTGTGAATGAACAAGGTACAAGAAAATGACCAACATCCGCGGATGACAGGTACATGTCGCACATAAAGCTTTTAAGACACTTGTGCTCCGCTTTTACCAATCACATAGCCAATTCTCCAATAGTTTTTGTGTGTGTGTGAGAGAGTGAGCAATGTGCGTGCGTGTGTGCGGGGGGCAGTGGGATTCAAGAAGAGTTGCCAGTGGTGATGATGATGTGGAGTAGAGCCTGTACCACTTGCACTAGAAATTTTTGGTGTGTCTTTGTTCTGGTCTTTTCACTTTATCCTTTTGCTTTTTCTTCACTTGTCACCCACTCCAATGGACGATCCGCGATATTTCAACTCGCGTTATAGAGGCCCTGGTGCTCTGGAAACACCCAAACTCATTCGCAGCATCACCATTGACCGTTGCAGCAACTTTACAAGTGGTGGTGCCAATGGCAACGACATTAATCTTCTTTCACAACTCTACAAAGCACGGACCAACTCGGGTAATAATCCTTTCTTTCCATGGCCAATTGCATCGATGGGTCATGTCACTGACGCTCTTGTTCAACACTAGAGGAGTTTATTTCACTGCTTGTGTACAGTGTACCTGATCTACGACGGATACCCTTTGACGAAGCAGTACAACAAGAGTTTAGACCTACGCGCTTGGGAGAATGGTTTGGACCATCGTGGGTAAGTCATGGATCACCTGATGTGCCACTTATAAATGATCTGATAATGCGTTGCTAGTCAACCCATTGGTTTCATGTACAACTTCGTATCCCGAATGAATTTGCTGGTGAAGAAGTCCATTTTATTTGGAATGCAGACAATGAAGCATTGATTTGGAGTATTGATGGCATGCCCTTGCAAGGATTAACGGGAGGAGGTATGTCCACTACTACTACTACTGTCATCATGGTCTCATCTAATATGTCTACAGCGGGTAGCGATGCACGACATGAATACATCTTGACAACAAATGCCCAAGGAGGAGAAATCATTCAATTCTATATCGAAATGGCTTGCAATGGAATGTTTGGTGCAGGAAATGGTCTTATTGGTCCACCGGATCCTAATCGATTCTTTAATCTGAATGAACTGGTATGTGACAACCTAGAGTGGGAGAAAGAAAGGATATGACTGATGACATGCATAGGATCTCGCTGTACCTAATCGACGCGCATGGGACCTCCTCTATGACTTTCAAATTATTCTGGGCATGGCAAGAGATCTTTCTCAAGATTCATTACGAGCAGCGCAAGCATTGAATACAGCCAACAACATTGTCAACACATTTACCCCAGGAAATGATGCAAGTATCGAACGATGCTTACAAATTGCCAGTCACTTTCTCAATGCAAAGAATGGTGATTCACAACATGAAGTTATTGCACTTGGTCATTGTCACATTGGTAAATTCGGCTTGTATGGGTGGGTAGAATTGGGATAGGGAAATGGTGTATTCTTATCATTATCATGTTTACAAGATACTGGATGGCTTTGGCCGTTTGAAGAAACAATTCGAAAAGCAGCACGGAGTTGGTCTTCTCAAATTGACCTTATGGATCGATACCCGGATTATAAATTCATTTGTTCACAAGCTCAACAATACGAATGGGTCAAGGATAACTATCCACCTCTCTGGGAGCGGATCAAGGAAAAGATTTCCATGGGACAATTCATGCCGACCGGTGGCGTAAGTGTGACATTTCGGGAATTCACAATTGCCTTTTACTGACTTTTGACCTTAGACATGGATCGAAATGGATACCAACATGCCAAGTGGAGAGTCACTTTGTCGTCAGTTTCTTCTGGGGTAATTATATGAGCAACATGGATTCATCATCTACTAACATCATTCTAAAGTCAACGGTTTTATGAAGAACATTTCGGCAAACGTTGCAAGGTTTTCTGGCTTCCAGATTCATTTGGATACTCATCACAGGTAATGAAAGCATTCAAGGTTGTCTTGTTATCTATTGACACTCGAATCTTTAGCTCCCGCAACTCATGCATCTCGCCGACATGAAATATTTCTTTACACAAAAGCTTTCATGGAACAATATCAACAAGGTTGGCATGACAGCATTTTCATAAAAGCGATAAAACAAGCTCAGACGTATATCATTAGTTTCCTTTTACGACGTTTTGGTGGATCGGTTTGGATGGCACCAAGGCATTGACCCATATGGCACCCTCTGAAACATACAATGCTCAGTGCACACCCGAAGAATTGATTAGAACGTAAGTGATGATGCATCCATAATGACATTTTTTAATTCCCATCACTCTAGTGTACGAAACCATCGTGACAAGGAGTATTCCAATACAAGCCTCTTGGTTTATGGCAATGGTGACGGTGGAGGTGGACCATTGGCAAGCATGATTGAACGTTTGCGACGGATGAAGAATGTGGTATGTGGATCATTTGTATCCATAGCAACACGTTGTTCACTTTTAATAATGTAGGACGGGTTGCCTAAAGTGGAAATGGGAGCTCCTTCAGATTTCTATGAACGGCTGGAACGAGACACACCAACACTGGCTACATGGACTGGGGAAATGGTATGTGCAATCGAAGGGTGTCCCTATAAGACTTTATCTCATGCATTCATTTTTTCCTAGTACTTTGAATTACATCGCGGTATATTCACTACGCATGCTCTATGCAAAAAGTTCAATCGCACCTGCGAGTTATTGTTGAGAGATGTGGAGATACTGGCAACATTTGCACACATTGTGGACCCTGAAAACTTTGAGTAAGTGAATTACTTCAACCATGATCAATGTACCATACTCATCGCTCCCTTTTAGATATCCAAAGGCTGAATTGGACCAATTCTGGAAAATGATTTGCCTTATCCAGTTTCACGATGTCATGTCAGGCTCTGCAATTGAAATGGTCTATGATGACTGTTTACAGGTATATATATATATATATATATATATGACATTTCTTCTCTTTGTATACCCGTACTTATTTACTATGTAGATGTATAGCAAAGTTGATATGCTTGCACGACAAACACGTACCATGCTCATGAACAAGCTTCTTGATATGGATGACACAGCATTGCCCGAGGGAAAACAAGGTATGATGTATATGTTCTATGCTTGATTTACAATCACTCACCAGTTGCATGTAGCTCTTGCTGTATTTAATACATTACCGTGGGCACGTAGTGAAATTATTGAAGTACCTTTGGATGAAGGGTTACCTACAATGAAACAGTATTCAGCATTTGGACGGACCGGATATGCCATTGGTAAGCGAATCTTGATACCAATTCCAACGTACGATGATATTCAACTGGGAAAACTATTTGCAGTGGAAAATGTGCCACCTTTGGGAGTCCGTGGGCATAACTTTACCGAAGAAACTGAATACGAGCCAGTCAAGGTGACCACGGATCGCAACAACAACATTGTCATGGAAAATGTATATATCCGGGCAACATTTGACAAGTCTGGTCATTTGATTGGATTGACCGATAAAAAGCTCAAGTATGGATATCTCAAGCAACGTGTTTGCATGTTATACTCATCATCATTTCTAGTCGACCTTTAATACGGCCTAACGAGCGTGGAAATGTATTCCGAATGTTTGAGGATATAGTGAGTACATGATATTGTTACGGCTGTGCTTACATAGAAAATTAACCTGTTGCATAGCCTCTATTCTGGGATGGTGAGCTTTGAATTCCGAATGTAGGATCAAGTATCTAACACGCTGCATTATTCTTTGCACACTGTCACTCTTTGTAGCATGGGATGGTAAGTGTATCATATACGTGTGCATCCGTGTACATTACTAACAATGTGTTTTATAGTCGAAATATATCATTTGGAAAAGGGAAGAATTGTGGAAGAAGGATCAGTGCAACTGTTGGAACAAGGGCCATTGCGCGCTGCACTCTTGGTAGAAAAGCGAATTTCAGATACAAGCCGGTTACGTCAAATAGTGGTCATCACTGCAATATCACGTCGCATCGACTTTGAAACTGAAGTGGATTGGAACGAGAATAGGCAATTTTTGGCAAGTGTTAAAAACAATGGGTATCTACATTGATCGATTGTTGACTTCTTTTATAGAAAGTAGAATTTGCATGGGACATTATGGCTGACAAGGTAAAGTCATTACATTTTCTTTCATTCATTCCCCCTATTGATTCGCATGCTGTAGGTTACCTATGAGACACAATATGGAACAGTGCAACGACCAACACACTACAACACATCGTGGGATAGTGCCAAATTCGAAGTGGCTGGCCACAAGTTTGCTGATATCTCAGAATATGGTTATGGTGTGGCGCTATTGAATGACTGCAAGTACGGATATGCTGCTCATAATAATGTCGTTCGTCTCTCTTTGATCCGGTCACCCAAGGTGAGTTGAAGTGGCAAGAAAGGATAACTAGCATGCTCACAATTGCTATAGGCACCTGATTCGAATTGTGATATTGGTATTGATTGACATGCTGCACAAGTATCTATCATTTACTCAATGATTCTATAGGACATCATGTGTTCAAGTATGCGATTTATCCACACGAAGGTCACTTTATCCAATCGGATGTTGTTCGTGAAGGTTACAATTTCAATGTGCCCTTGCTAAACAAGTAAGTAGGAACGAGCGTCGAGAAATAGAACGGATCATGATACTAAAACGATGATGTAGGGTCATTCCACAAAGCAAAACAGCAAGCGTTGCCAAGGCATTGCCACAGTTCCGACTTGAAGATGCACCCAATGTGGTATTGGATGCCATGAAACGTGCAGAAGATAGTCCTGATATCATTATCCGATTATATGAAGCGTATGGTGGACATGCAAGGGCACGGCTTGTTTGGTATGTATATAAGGATGTACCACCATGACATATTGACAGTCATGTATTTGTAGCTCATTGCCTATGAAGGCGATCTACCGTTGTAATATTCTCGAAGATGAAATGGAAGCTGTTACTACGAGTGTCGTTTCAGCGGCTGGTGACCGTACATTCAGTACCAATTTACGTGTATTGGATGATGATATCGTGGAAATGCAACAAGAAGCAGAGATGCGAAGGCAAGCTGAAGGTGTTTATCTCAATGTTGGTCCATTCCAAGTGGTTACATTGAAAATCACATTGTAGATAGTAATAACGTGTCATATTAAAGGATACATTTATTTGAATGGATAATGTCTATTGGAGTAGTAGTAAGAGTTGCCTGGGTGATGATTAAAACCCCCCTCACTTTCTCTGTGCGGATGATACGCTCACGTCATCGAGCGACAGGGCTCCATTAACCTACCCGTGAAAATTTTGTTGGAGGATACCTTCTCAGCAGTTGTATTCATTTCGACATGGCATCTCTTCGCGCCGCCGCCAAGCAAATTGACTGGACCAAGTTGAGCAACACCCTTCCTTCCGAGACTGTTGCTGCTCTTCAAGCTTTCCGTAAGCGTAATGACGAAGCTAAGCGCTTGTTGAACGAGTTGAAGGAGCAATCCACCACCGTCGACTTTAGCCATTACCGTAACGTTTTGAAGAACCAGGCTATTGTTGACCAAGCCGAGAAGGCTGTTCAAGGTTTCAAGCCTGTCGCCTACAACCTCGATGCTCAGCTCAAGGCCATTGACCAATTCGAAGCCAAGGCTGTAAGTTGTTGTTGTTTATTCAACTAGTCTATTTTCTTTAACACCTTTTTTTTATTATTCAGGTCGAGAAGGCTAGCTCCACTGTTCAAAAGATTGATGTCGAACTCAAGGATCTTCAAGCTACTCTTGGTCACATTGAAGGCTCTCGTCCTATTGAGCAACTCACTGTATGTTGGAAATGGATATTTTATGTATATGGAACTCATATGATGGGTGTTATTAGGTTGACGATATCATCATTGCTAAGCCTGAGATCACCAAGGAGATTGAAGAAAAGCTCCAAAAGGGCGAGTACACTGTCAAGGGTTACAAGGAACGTTTCGGCGATATGTCTTACTTCTAAACGGATACACAATGAAAACCCATCATACACACATCTTTTACATAAACTCTGTTTGTACAGTAATCAACATTTGTGATTTATTGTTTTCTTTACATGGAACGTGGTCCCTGAAGAATATCCCTTAAATTACTTTGTGCATCGGTAGCTGCACGATCCCAATACTTTTGCGACTTTTCCAATTGTTCAATTGATTCATCAGCTTTCTTAATTTGATCCACATAATGCTCCTTCATTTGGCTTAAGGGTGTTTGAATAAACCTGTAGATAGATGAATGAGTCTCACATATCAAATGTCAACCATTCTTTAACTTACATCTTGCCAACTGGCTTATAAGTCTTTGTGTCGGGTTCAAGTGTATCGAGTTCTCGTCGCGTCAACTCGGACATTTTTCGATCACGTTGCTTTGCTTGTATCTGTGCCTTGACGGTGTTTAGTTGTTGTGTACTGGCTACATATTTTGCTTGTAACTCGACAAACACCTATAATAAACCAAGATGATTAGCTTGTCAACATTCAACATGAACTAGAGACAATCGTACTTTGCGGATGGCGTCATCGGAAAGAGCTGACATGATGAGAGAAGGTGAAAGTAACTTTGTCTAACACCACACACGCACGCCACCTACTCAATATCATTTTCTATAATCCCAACTCCGTCTTTACACCCAACATGTGTAAGTTGCATCATGCATAGCATGTGGAGTAGAAGATTACAATAATTCAATAAAAGGGAATGTGGGTTGAGGTGCCATTGTAGCAAGCAAGCATAACCAATGAAATGAAATATATGAATACATAGCATTCATCATCTAATGATGATGTTGTTGTTGATGAATAGAAGGAATATGATCAACGTCATTCTAATGTCATTTATATTCATTCACCCTGTACATGTCTGTGCACATGTTCACAGTTAGGCTTTCATGTTTACATGGAGACCATCGATTGCCATAGGCCATACATAGCTGGGCGTGCTGTCATTGACATCTCTCTCTCTCTCTCTCTCGACACAAGCAGTGGAATCTGTGTTACATTGTTTCTCTTTATTCCCCCGTCATTTTTTTTTGTACATGGTGGCTGCCCAAGCCGATTCTCAAGACGACCACGATTTCTGTATTGGCAATCTACCCGAGGGCCTTAATGTGTCAGCAACTCATGGTCCTCCAACAGGATTGGGTGAACTGGATCACTTGTCCCTGAAGCAAGACGTTGATCAGTTTGGATTAGCTGGCAAGATCTGGCAAAGGTAACAAGCTCTTTTCGTTTATTGAGGAACATGTGTATTAACCAAGTCGAATACAAAAACTAGTGCGTATATGCTTCAATCCTATTTTTCACCAGCATGGCGTAGAAATACCACACCAGCACCACCCATACCAAACGAATATTGTCTTGACAATGATAATGGTTCCAACACCATGATACCCAGTAAACCATTCCGAATCGTCGAGTTAGGTGCCGGTACAGGCTATGTTGGCATTTGGTTGGCGAAAATGTTACGGCACCCTACCGAGATATATATCACTGATCTTGAACAAGTGCTTCCCTTGATCCGCGACAATGTAGCCACACACTACCAACCACATGATGCTGACACTTCAACCACCGTGCACGTTCAAAGATTACACTGGGGAAACAAGGAGGATACCAATGCTCTATTAGCTGATGGACCTATTGATTTGGTTATTGTGAGCGATTGTGTCTATTTCCCAGAACTATTCGAGCTCTTGACAACCACTCTTCAAGATATATGTAATCCTACCACCAAAGTCGTTATTGGATACAAATGTCGTTCATTGGAAAAGGAAGCAGGATTCTGGCAAGATTACTTTGGACGCTTCTTTGAATATGAGCCTGTATGGAAATTGATCCCAGATCAAGATGAGCAGCAGGATAAAGATTGCAATGAGAAGAAGCTTGTACAAGGAGGGATGCTAGGCGAGGAGGAGCAAGTGTACATCTTTGTCGGAAGCAAACGACCAACAGAACAGATCAAGGCAGCAGATGATACATTCACGACATTACTCTTTTGTAATATAATGGATTTATAACATAGAAATGATATCTATAGAGCAAATACATAACAATGAAGGAAACCGATTTCATCGATATGCAGTGCATAGGCCTGATGGTGATGATGAGGGGGTTATTATCGATGGGGAACAACTCCATGGGCAATGTGATAAGATCGTCAAATAAGGAGAATGAGATAGATTCCTTTTTACACGCGCTCACGATATCCCTGTCATGATCTTTCAAACAAGGGACACAAGCAATTGATGAGCGATTGAAAGCATGCACATGGGCATTTAATACACATGTACATAATCAATGAACGCCATGTTGCTAAGCATCACCTTTCCACACTGGTGCATTTATGTGCATGCATAACATTTTTCATCGTTCCACAAGCTCGTTCCATATGAAATTAGCATAAGCGGAACTTTTATAACGTGCGCATGCAGGGACACAATCAAATGTAGTAGTTTGCCCTTTACTCTCCTTCATTCAACCCCTATTCCATGCAAGCCATCCGATCTCTTGGTAGATGCGAGTTTATCATATGTATGTATACACGTTGCAATGCAGGTGCTTGGCTATGTTTAATGGGAAGGTTGAAACACCAAAAGACGCTTGATCAGCACTACCACGGGAACTTGTGTAACAAACATACCATATTCATGCAACTGTTAAATGCAATCCAGAGCATGTTGGGAGGTCTAGATGCTAGGCCCTTGCGATCCCTTTTTCGATTGAGCTGGAAATTACCTTGTATGATAGGAGTACCGTTCTATCCCATTGCCACCACAACCATGCCATTGCCAACTAGAATCCTATATGAGCGAGTGTGTCATTACACCAGATGCATCGAGTGTGTGGAAATAAAAAAAAATACATGGTAGTACCATTGATGAGTACATCTACTAAAGTGGACATGGATCCAATCATGTATTGACGGAGAAGAGTAAACAGCCTGCACCATGATACAATCAAGATGTAATGGGCGCAACAAGAAACGGTGGATCAGCATACCATCAAGGGAAAAAAATTAAAAGGAGGTATGCTCGTTACTCTTAAAAGCTAAAATGGGAAGCATCATCCTTGTAAATGCGCATTTGCATCTCCACGTGGAAGCGCTTCGACCTTTCCAAGCCCTGCATTTTGCATTTATTTTGTAAAATAGCGATCGGCTAACACATTATTGCATTTCTTTACCTCCTCTCCTTTCTTTCATCACACATTGTCTTTTCACTTTGTTATGGATTGTCAACACCATCATACTCCAAGTTTGCCATCGATCGATGTCATGCTTCAGGATGCACCTAGTTTAACACGTAAGCAGCCATAATCACTGTTCCTTCGGTATTGCCTTACTGAAAAGGAATCACAGCTTATAGGAGACAGCATGATATGGCCCATAATAGACCCACTATGGGACATCGAAGACATGTCTCTGATTTTGTCTTGTCAACGAGACCAAAACCAGAAGAGCATCATCACCTTCTTCCTTCCTTAAGCACTAGCACTTGTCACATCTCATCCATACAAAACCAACATGATAATCCACCACAGTTTGGTTCATCATCATCATCATTACATCGTTCGCAGGAAACGCCAGCCACAAGGATGATGCAGTCAAAATTGCGATATGCTGCAGATAACAACACCACCGGTTGTGCAGCAGCAGCAGCACCAGCATTGCCACCATGTACTGAGCTTCATAATGAATCAAAACGCATGATGCGTCCTCCCTATCATCATGGTCGCTCCATGTCAGATATGACACCCGTTTACTCATCTTCAACAACATCCACAGCATCAGACCATAAAACCGTCAACAAGTACTTTTGCTCGTATTGTCGTAAGGGGTTCTCACGCCCTTCTTCATTGAGAACGCATACATATTCACACACGGGAGAAAAACCATTTGTGTGCACTGTCAAAGGATGTCATCGTCGTTTTAATGTGCATAGCAACTTGCGACGACACCTGCGAACACATCAACCCCATCATGACACCATGAATACAGGAAGCTCGAATTTGGCTGTATTTGCTGTCAATGCTGAATATTGTACACCTGCTTGGTAAAAGAAGAGATCCTTTTTTTTTTACCTTGCTGTAATTGATTGTTCTTGCATAATGTGAAGAAAATAAAAAGAAGCACAGAATCACCACTGGTTGGGATGGCTGTATTGAAAAAGCATGTGTGTAGTAACCATCAACGCTTATTTACATGCATACGGCTAAAGAGCGGTTATAATCTGATCTAGTGTGGTACAAAGTCTGTGTACACTCGCATGATAAGCGACTTATCTTTTCGGGACCCTGAAGTATTACAGCCTATTTCCTTTATACAGCAGCTGGCATTCCTAACCCCACACAAGCACCTGACAGCATATTCAAGACTGTGTGACATTCACATTACAACCATCCGTAATCTTTTGCTGTTGTATACAAACATGAGATATTCCGAATCCATGTCTTGTACACTCTACATGACCCCAGTTGCATTGGGAATGATCAAGTTACTGTGTTGCATTCAAGGACACATGATGATAGTAGCAAGAAGAAATGATCGTCATGGTGAATTCTGTTACTAATTGTAATTGCTCTTTCACTGTAAAGTGTGTTCTACCGCCGCCTAAAAAACCAAACAAGAGAGTGCGTTGACTCATCGTAACACAACAAGATGATGTATTATAGATTGTATTGACCATAATGATTCCGTGCTTGTCTTACTTTTGCTATAATACATATATATATTTATGCGAATAAGCATGTGTCTCTTTAAGTAAAGTAGAAAAGAAAAATTAGAGTATACAACGGAAAGATCGTCCACTCAAGGATGTGGCCGGAAGGCGGGAAACACCGCCAGCACGAATGGGAAGGCTGGTTATTGTTTCACGCGTGCGTTTCATGTGATGGCAAGCCGGGAAATTACCCTTTTTGGATCGCATCTCCAGGACAGGGGCGGAGGATAAGATAAGGGGTGTTGTGCCTGATGATGCACATACATCTAGCTAACACATACACATACACACACATTTATATATAAATAAAAAGGACCTTCGACTTATTTAAGATTCATCAATGAATTTATTGAATCCTAGTGTGATGGTAAAAAAGGAGACTTTAGGTTGGCTAACGTTCCGAGGGGAAAGGGCTTGTTTTGACAAGTAGCAAGTCCCCACACACATACGGTTCTTGTTGTGGTTCTTGTTGTTCTCCGACAATCATCGATCGCGTCTTTTATATCCTTTCATTCCCTTTCCCAGATTATCCCTCTTTTTCTCTCTATTCTATATCGACTCCTTGCACCAAGTGGCCATGGCGAAACCCGATTCTTCTACTGGAAGCTTGAATCGCTCCGAGCAATACCGTCAACTGTTTTACAAGCATGCTTCTGTTGAACAGGACGGTGACCAATATTTATCCAAAGACGACTTTCTAGCAGCGATCGCTCCTGGTGAAGATTTCAAAAAGATTCAACGTGAACAGTTTGGTTTGCTATTCAAGGTCGCCGATAAATCAGACAAGGGCATGGTGTCGTTTCAAGATTTCGTCATCTTTCAAAACTTGTTATCCAAACCCGATGCTGAATACGAGATTGCATTCCGATTGTTTGACGTGGATGGCACAGGCAAGATCACGTTTGACCAGTTCAAGAATGTGTTATCGAGCAATATGCCAAAGGATGCAGTGCCTTTTGACTTTGACTGCGACTGGTTAAAGTTGTACATTGGTTCCAAGGAAGGACAACATGAGTTGAGCTATGAAGAGTTTTCACAATTACTCAAGGGTCTTCAAGGCGAACGTTTACGTCAAGAGTTCAAGCATTATGACAAGAAGCAGAATGGATATATTGAACCTGAAGATTTCAAGCGTATCATTTTGGATATCGCCAAGCACAAGTTATCGGATCATGTGATTGATCATTTGCCTACTCTATGCAACTTGTATGCAGGCACTGGCAATCAAATCACCTTCTCTAATGTCGTTGCTTTCCACAATGTGATTCGTAATATGGATATGGTTGAATTGGTGATCCGTCGTGCTGTGGAAAAGAGTCCCAACAACAGAATTAGCAAGGCTGATTTCCTCAATCACGCTGCTCAAGCAAGTCGCTACACGGTGTTTACTCCCATGGAAGCCGATATTGTTTTCCACTTTGCTGGTGTCGATGGTGGTGCTTCAGGTACCTTGAGCTTGGATGACTTTGGCAAGATTTTGGATCCCCGATGGCGTCACCCTCAACCTGAAAGACAAGTCCCTGTTATTGAACCTACCAAAAAGTCTGGTTTCCTCTTTGAAATCATGGAGAATGCATATGCCTTTGTCTTGGGTTCCATTGCTGGTGCTGTGGGTGCAACAGCTGTTTATCCTATTGATTTGGTCAAGACTCGTATGCAGAATCAACGTTCCAAGGTTGTGGGTGAATTGCTTTACAAGAACAGCTTTGATTGTTTCAAAAAAGTCATCAAGAATGAAGGTTTTGCAGGATTATATCGTGGTTTGGGTCCTCAGCTTGTGGTAAGTAGGATGGAAATGGTGCCTATGTGCAACGTGCTTACAACGGGAAATTTACTGTTTTAGGGTGTTGCCCCTGAAAAAGCTATCAAGCTTACTGTCAACGACTTTGTACGAAGCAAATTGGCTGACAAGAAAACCGGTGAACTCAAATTCTGGCAAGAGATGATTGCTGGTGGTGCTGCTGGTGCTTCACAAGTGGTGTTTACAAATCCTTTGGAAATTGTCAAGATTCGTTTGCAAATTCAAGGTGAACAAGCAAAGAATACGGGTGCCCCACGTCGTTCGGCTATTTGGATTGTAAAGAACTTGGGTATTGTGGGCTTATACAAGGGCGCAAGTGCATGTTTACTTCGTGATGTTCCATTTTCGGCTATCTATTTCCCAGCATACGCCCATTTGAAGAGAGACATGTTCCATGAAGGACCAGAGCATAAGTTGACAATCACTGAATTGTTGATGGCAGGTGCTATTGCTGGTATGCCTGCAGCTTACTTTACAACTCCTGCCGATGTTATCAAGACACGTCTTCAAGTGGAAGCTCGTAAAGGTCAAACTTCATACAATGGTATTGCAGATGCTGCCAAAAAGATCATGCGTGAGGAAGGTTTCAAGGCATTCTTCAAGGGTGGTCCTGCAAGAATCTTCCGTTCATCACCACAATTTGGTGTTACTCTTACTGTTTATGAAATCTTGCATCAAGCTTTCCCTCTACCAGGAAGTCATCCATCTGCTGCTGCTGGTGCTACTAGCTCACCTGCACCACAAGCTCAACAAGACTTTGGTCCTCTACGATCAAGAAATGCTCTCAAGATGCTCCTAGACCTCGATTATAGATTTGGTGTGTACAAACCAACTTCCCCTGTCGCTGACAAGGCTTAAAAAGATATCCATCCTAGTTTTTTTTTCGTTTTCCTTTTCCTCCTCACCCGCTTTCATCACTTTATCCCCATCACATCCTTCCCTCCATACTCTTTGAATCTTGTATTATCATTTTATCCGAATAGAAAGGGTGCCTGTGTGTATGCATCATTGCATGGCAATATTTGATTATATTTGACATTTCTCATTGACCACATTTGAACGAAGGAAGCCTAACCAAATTAAAAGAGCATCCAAGATAAAGCAAATTTCCCCTAACATGCTTCTTTCAATGAATAAGGTACTGGTGATTCCTATCTTGCCAGATCCTGACTTTTTATGTAGCTAAAACTTTCTATCGCAAATATAGCTCCCTCCTTCACTCATTAAACGCATGATTGTGCACATCAACATTCGTTCTCAAATATCACATGTATTATTTGTATTGGGGAATATATCACTACATTGCCCAAAAGCAGATCGTTAACGCATCCATATAAATGCAAAGTGTGTATCTAATCATTGCATTAGCATGAGAAACAAGTCCATGATAAGTTGTTATTAACCAAAGGCAACAGGGTATCGCTGGCTCTAAATTTGAATGGGAGGGAGATCTGTACAACTTGAGTGGTGACCACACCGTTCAGTTCGAAACGCCATATCATACACGACCTATTCAACATGCAGCTCAATCCCAACATGATGTCCGAGTACAAGCTTCAACGAGATGCTTGTCGACCACGTGTATATGCAAAGTATGAGATCAAAGGATTCATCAGCTCAGGAACCTATGGCAAAGTTTACAAAGCGAAATCAGTCAACAAGTAAGGTGGTCCAGAGGAAATGTAACTTGATCACTCAAAAGTCCATGGCAGAGACGAACCTCGTGAGTTTGCAATTAAAAAGTTCAAGCCAGATCGAGAAGGAGACACTCATCACTATGTGGGCATATCACAGTCAGCTTGTCGAGAGATAGCGGTATGTTGGATATATATATCATTCATTCATCCATTCATTGCTCGTATCTATTCTAGCTATGTCGAGAGCTAGAACATGAGAACATTGTCAAACTGGAGGAAGTGTTACTCGAGGATAAGGCGATCTATATGGTCTTTGAATATGCTGAGCATGACTTTTTGGCAAGTGCATTTATATGTTATCTCTTTACATTCACTAATACAATCATTGCATAATAGCAAATCATCCATCATCATCTACACCACGAAAGGAAAGCCATTCCCGAAGTCATTGTCAAATCATTACTATGGCAACTGTTGAATGGTGTCGCCTATTTGCATGCCAACTGGGTGTTGCATCGAGATCTGAAACCTGCCAATGGTAAATCAACTCTTGTACAACAAAAATGAAATGCTTCTAGAGTTAACATACACACTTTATTCTAGTCTTGCTTACCAGAGAAGGAGTCGTTAAAACAGGTGTGTAGGATAGGGTGTTACATATGGATTGCTTACTCAGATATTCAACAGGTGATCTTGGCCTTGCACGTTTATTCAACCGACCGTTACAACCACTTTTCAATGGTGACAAAGTAGTGGTTACCATCTGGTACCGGGCACCTGAATTATTATTTGGATCAAGGCATTATACAAAAGCGGTGGATATGTGGGCAGTAGGATGTATCTTTGGTGAACTATTGGCGCTCAAACCTATCTTCAAGGGAGAGGAAGCCAAGATGGATAGTAAAAAGAATGTGCCTTTCCAACGAAGTCAACTATCCAAGATATTTGAAGTACTAGGAACTCCCACAAGTAAGTATTATCATTTGATGTATGATTGGGTACAAGTCTCATCATGGAATTGTCTTCTCATAGAGGAACGATGGCCAACAATTGATCAACTCCCAGATTATCGTCATTTGAGTTCATTTCCCATGTAAGTGACACATGTGCATTATTTTCTTTCTATATCAGCTAACAAGTTTACTTTATAGGTGTCCCAATAATTTGAAGCATATGCATGGTCTTCCCAAGAGTGAGAATGCATACAATCTTTTAGCATCCTTACTGGAATACGATCCTGCCAAACGAATCACAGCAGAAAATGCCCTTAACCATCCATATTTCCAAGAGGAACCAAAACCTATCAAGAAGTAGGGATATTCATCTCATGGTTGTTGTATGATGCTGACATGCTATTTTCTATCAACTAGTGTCCTACAACAGCAAGGTGCAAAATACCCAGGTCGTCGAATCACACTCGAAGATAATGATATCAAATCCAATGCGAAACCAGCCATTCCATCAGCAAATGATCATTCGAGAATGTCTAAAAAGGCGAGACATGGCTAGAGACCAAGATGGAATATAGCAACCCCTCCTCTCCCATCCCATTATTCATGTTGTTCCTCATGTCGTACTTTAAGAATTTGTTTGATAACATCTTGACAACCAACCGCATGCATGGTTTTATTTGGATTGTATTCAACCGAAAAAGGGGTGTGTGTGGGATGGTGCCATCCGTAAAAACTTGCATGATGAAACCATTTATTTCTTCTATTAAAAGGCAACGCCCATATAAGATTAGTAAATACAATATTGTATATCATTCTCGATCTTACCTTGTTGGCTTCTTCCTCAGCCTTATCACGAGCACGCTTCTCACGAGCACCAAGAGTACGAGCAGCAGAACGAGCATAACGAAGCTTCATGTAAGCGTTAACCTTCTTTTCATCAGCAGAGATGGCACGAGCTTCAGGAGCAGTAGCAACTTGTTCAACAGGGAGAATAGCACCACGAAGTTGAACAGCAGAAGCAACAGCAGCAGCCTAATAGAATAATGATAAGATACCATTTCCCTAAGAACCAATCCACATCTTACATCAGAATCACCCTTCTTGGGTTGAGAAGCCTTGCGAGGGAAAACAATCAACTTGGCCTTGTAAGCCTTGAGACGTTGAACGTTCAATTCAAGGGATTCTTGAG